>MIPV01004798.1:26513-40605 GCA_001983365.1 Amanita bisporigera | reverse complement strand
GGTTGTGACCATCAATCATAATACTGTACAGTGCCATCATTTTTGATTTGAGGTAATGATATCACTCTTCACCACTCCTTTAGATCCTAGTTGCCAAAGTGGAGAAGTGCTGTGATGCAGATGACCCTAATGACATGTCCAGGGCAAAAGGAAGCACATGATCTCAAGTCATATGACGGAGTCTGTGACTGCTACAGCCAAAAATGTGGTAAAAAAGGTCACAGAAGCTGTCAAAAAAGGTTCAAGGTCCTCCAAAAAAAGCACAAAGAGTGCTCTGACCTCTGATTCATCCTCTGATGACTCTTCTCATTCTTCTCATTCTTCCAGAACATCTTCTAGGCCAACCAAGCACATCCACCCCACAGTCCAGTCTGAAAAAGAGGATGAAGTTATTGATATCGACACAAATGGAGATTTACATAATTCACACACTCTGAGTAGCCATGGAGCTTCTCCTGGCCCATTGGGATCAGAAAATCATGAGGGCTTGGCCAAGGAGACTGACAAACAAGAATTTGGTCAGTCTACCATATGTTATGGATGATGTCTTCCTCATCATGCTTAATAACAATGAGCAGAGTCTTGGCCTGCTCCCAGTCATAGTAACAGTAGTTGAAAGTGCTAAGTCTGATGATGACAAAGGCCTCTAGAATGACATTCTCAACAATGAGGAGAAGAGGCAAAATTGAGCAGTTGAGATGAAGATAATATTCATCTAAGTTGGAACTGAGGTTCTACTGTACATGAGAGGTCTTTATATATGTTTGGAGAACAATAGAAATGATAAAAAAAGGAGAAAAGCTGTAGCTACCTGAGAAAGGAAAGATGAAGGTAACTACAAAAAGGGAGGCAGTGTGCTATGTAATGATGATGATATAATGAAGGATATGGCTGTCCACTGAGTAATGAGGATGATGAAGGAAGAAAAAGAAACTGTAACAGTACCCCCTTCATATGTGAGAAGTCACTGACTTCTCTAATCACCCTTGTCCCCAACCATTGTTGCCATTATCTTCTCCCCATCCATCTCTGTCTACCTTGTCATGCCAGTTAGTGAGGATGTCAAGGTTGGCTATGGTGGCATCAATGAGTTTCTGCACCACTCTGAGAGTCCACCAGATGTGCTAAATCTTCATGCAATCCTGGGCTGATTTGTGGTTGGATAGGGCCTACCATGGCATGTTGTGGGAGTGGGTGATGGCAGCATCTGTCAAGGTCCAAGGAACAGGGAGAGTGGAGTTGGAATGGAACCAGATCTGTGGACCTTGCTAAGGAAAGCAGAAATGGTGAGTGAGTCATAGGGGTCTAGAGATGGAACTAGACTGGGCTTGGCTTCAACTTGTGGGTTGCACCTGCCATGTGCACTGTGTGAAGCCACACACAAGTCCAAGGGGCATTTCCCTGCCGGTAATATCTCTCTCCACAGTCTAGACACAGACCCTAGAGTAATTTGGTGAGGTTGTCAAAGAGGTCCCATCAACGCTGGTAAATGTTTGTGAAGTCGTGATTTGCGGGAAAGCGTGGGGGTTATGGAAAAGTGTGGGAATAGTGGACCTTTGTGGGTGGTCGCAGGATTGGACTATGCGTGGGTGAGCGGTGGTCATAAGGGTGGGATGAAGACAGTCATGGCAATGCTATGGCATAGAGATGGAACTGTAGCAGACTTGCACAAGGATGAGAATGAAGGGTTTAGCAGACTTTTTGTGAAGATGAGAATGGCTTGCTTATATTTACTCCAGATTATCGGTGATGGTACTCGGGGATTTTTATCATCCTATTACTGCTAGATACCAACACTTTATATATATTTCCGACTCTACTAATACGAAAGGACTCTGTCAAATTGCTCCTGTGTACGCGCAGCCTGTTGCAATTTCTGGTAAATTCTGCTTGCTGCGCTGTTGTTGTGGTAACCAGAACAGATAGTTGCTGTTTTGATACAGACTCCCATTTCATCACGATGTACTGCGGCAATTGGTCGCAATCCGTTACTCTGGGTGGAGCTTAAGTCTTCCTGACAATCGACTATTCCAGGCACATCGGGATCTAGGGTCTTGATGCAGGGCTCCCTAAAACGGAAGTGGCAGTGCTTAGTCATTGGGTAGTCGGTGCAATCTTGAGGAGTTGGAATGGAAGTCACGTGGTCTGTTGTAGATGTGGGCGTGGAGTTTGAGTGGAAATGCAGAATTCTTGCAGCAGTATGGAAGTTGCAGAAGTTGTTGCCGATACTGGATAGTCATGTCCTGTGGCAGACTTGTGTCGTCGATAGTGCAAGTTGCATAGGAGTTTAATGCACTGTTCGTTTCATAGCGGACTTTTTGCATGCACCTTTTTCCATCCGATGGTAACCTACTGCAGGTCATGGTGTGACTCCTGAGCATGATCCGCAGTCACAGCTGGGCACAGCTCATCATCTTCCCCCCAGTTGAAAAATTGACCACCCTCGGTCAACGTTGATGGTAAAGTGGCTTGTTCGTTTCAAACATGCGCAGTAGTTGGTGTTGTCCAGTATGGGATAAGGGTGGGTGGTCATGATTAGTGTGGTGGTAGGCAATAAATCAAGTGCATAGGCATGTGCAGGCTGCTGTGCCTTCTGGTTGTATTCCGAGTGCATTTGTATAGTATTCCGGTAGTGTGGAAAATTGAGTAGCATAGCAGCTAATGTACTTTGAGCTTCTGTGGCAAGTGCGGCTTCTTTCTTGTTCCTGAGAATCCTTCGGCGACTTCTTTGGCTTCTTCGTGGGATCCCGTCAACGGGCTTCTTAAATCCTTCTGCCTTCCTTCTTCCTTTCTTCAACCTTCTTTTTCTAACCTTTTGCTGTTTTTTTTTTTTTGCAATGCCAAATTTCAACGTCAAACGTGAGGAGGACATCGCCGCCATGGAGGAGCGATGGGCACAAGAAGAAGCGGCAGAGGCAGAAGCGGTGTGTATTCGTACGGAGGGACGGTGTCTCCTGGCACAATGACTAGAGGAAAAAGCGAGGCATGAACAGGAGGACACAGAGCATCGTGCGTGAGCAGCAGAGGAGCATCGCAAAGCTGAGCGGGAGGTGGCAGTAATCGAACGTCAATGGGTGGAAGCACAGGCACAGGAGGTACTTCGTCGTCTACAGGAGGAGGCAACACAGGCAGTGCAGGGACCCCACCTGAAACCGCGGCCGAAGAGCAAGTCGAGGGTGTGGGCTCCGTCGCCGGTGGATGTCGCAAGCATGCGGGCCGAGGTAGAGGCAGCAGAGGCGGCCATTCTTGCTGGAGATCGGGAGGCCTTGGTGGGACTTGTCGTGGCAAACGAGGTCGAGGTGGCACATTTGAAGATGCAGGTGAGCCAGAAACAGCTAAGGGCAGCAAGTGCGGCAACGGGAGAAGCAGGGCCGTCAAATATGCCAAACGATCTGGCTTGTGATTGGTACGTGGTAACTTTTTATCATATCCTTTCTTGTGGCTGAGTTGACTCATAGATGCATGAAAGCTGGCATCATCTGCTATCTGTCGACAGGCATCAAGAGCAAGGTCTGTGGGGAGTGCCAACACCTCTGGCAAGTCTGTACCGTGGGTGGGAAGTCCGTCTTGGGGTGTGCGTCGAAGAAGAAGAAGTCGAGGGAAGTCGTTGAGTGGAGTGATGAGGAGCACAAGAATGGTGATGACGACATGCAAGAAGTGGAACCGCCATGGCCTGCAGAAGGGGGCATTCATGTCCTCCAAGACATTCGGGATCCGGCGCGGGATTCTCAGCGGCTCCTTGAAACGTTGGTGACTTCCATTGCCGACATGAACATGCTCCTTCGTGTACAAACAGAGGTTTTGCAGTGGGTGGTTGTGGGATGGTTGGGAGATGCAGTGGTCATAGTGGAGGAAAATGCGGGCGAGGGGCTTGGGAGTGGGGGTGACGTGTCTATGGATCCGCCAACACCATACGATAATGCGTAGCGGGTCCCTTTTTGTCGTCACTCCTTTTGTATTTTCTTTTTGTAATTCCATTATTTGTGTCACAGGTTCCGTCGTTTGGTGTATATAAGTGAAAAGCAGGGTAGTGGAAAATGCGGGAGTGTACAAGGTAAGTGATGGCAGTTGTTTTGTTGTAGTGCTTAGTGATGTTTTGTTCATCTGATATTTGAACTGTATAAGGTCCTTTGATGTTTCTGTCCTTGTCCCGGGTTTTGAGGGACCTCTTGGTATAGTTGGTATGTCTTCCGGCATAATCCCGTCTGTCGTGGATGCTCTGCTTATGCTATGGTTGATCTTTCTGTTGTATGTCATCCAAACCCGTTGTATTTCCGTCCTGTCTTCAAGCCTAAGAAAACCTGTCCCTTGTTCTTCTTTCAGTGTTCTCTTGTATTCCGTTGAATCACGCCCTTGTGGCAGAAACTGTGGTGTCTTGGTACTTAGCTTAGGTAACTCTTGCATAATTGCTTCGATGATGGGTTCTTCCTCCTTCTTTTGAGACTTTAGCGGAACTGGTGGGACGTTGTGGTGATGTGGGACTGTGGAAATGCATAGCTGCAGGAAAGTGGGACTTGCAGAACTTGGTGCAGAAGTGGATTCGTCGTAGCACGGGGAAGTGCACTGCTTAGGTAAACTTGCGTGATATCGCACACATAGGAAAATGGCAGTGGTGGTTCTTCATCTGTTACTATCCTTGGTGGCGCAATTTCCGTGGGTTTAGCTGTGGGTGTGGTGTCATGGCTTGTGTATGTACAACAGTCTCTTTGTGTAGGCTGTGGAACCTCCTTCTTCAACGCAGCTTTCTTCCTATCCTGTATCGCCATGAGACACCTGAGGATATGATGCTCCTCTGCTTCATCTTCCACTGTAAACTCTGTGGCTTGCTCTGGTATTGTGATGGTGGTGGTGACTACTTGCAGTGCTCTGTGAGGTGGCGCATAGAACATAGCGGGTCGATTCTCCATGGTCACAGGTGTATTGGTCGCGTGATTCTGGAGCTGTGGAATAGTAGGCAGAACATGGTAGTCATTGGCAGCAAGGGACTGCATGAGTGATTGCATCATGGACTGCCCAAACTGCTTGAAACTAGCAGTGATCTCCTCACGCTTGACATACTGTGTTGGTGGCGCTGACTGGATTGGAAGTGATGGGTGCAACTCTGCTTTGCTTATGTATGATGGATCCACAGCTCCGCTGATCAACTTGTCATATAGGGACGGCCCTTGAATGACTTCCTGCATGGTTGCTAGTGTCTGTTCTAGTGAGAATGGATCTCCGTGGTGAATGCATGGGTACTGTGTGCACATCCATTGGTACATCTGCATGGCAACGCCAATCTGGAATCCCTTGAAGAAATACTCGCTCTGCTGTCGTACAGAAAGCCATTCATTCTTAACGAGGTATTGGGTGATCGCTGGGAAGCGCTGGTAGTAGCTGCTTAGTTCTTCCACTGTACTAATCCCAAGTCACAACATTTCTTCGATGAGCTGGTCTAATTGGTCCTGAGTATAACGCCGCTGATCTATAACTCCGCTGTAGAGTCTGTGGACTTCCGCTTTGAACACTGCATATGTTTCTGACTCGTCAAATGCATCAACTGATACCCATATGTCATAGACATCATTGTCCAAGTAGCACAATGCATAGAGCTTCTTCTGCTGCTCGCTTCTAATCCCAGCTTCTTGAATTAATAAATCTAGTTCCACAAAATACCTTGGAAGTTGTCATGGGTTGGCGGAACTAAAATGCGGCATTGGTTTGTTTCGCGGCACTGATGGTGAATATCTTTGATTTGAAAAGCCTCACTGGGGCAGCCAAGATAATATATCTCTCCATGGTCTAGACACAGACCCTAGAGTAATTTGGTGAGGTCGTCAAAGAGGTCCTGTCAACACTGGTAAATGTTTGTGAAGTTGTGATTTGTGGGAAAGTGCGGGAATAGCGGACCTTTGTGGGTGGTCACGGAATTGGACTATGCGCGGGCAAGTGGTGGTTGTAAGGGTGGGATGAAGACAGTTGTGGCGATGCTATGGCATAGAGATGGAACTGTAGTGGACTTGCACAAGGACGAGAACAAAGGGTTTAGCAGACTTTTTGTGAAGATGAGAATGGCTTGCTTATATTTACTCCAGATTATTGGTGATGGTACTCGAGGATTTTTATCAACCTATTACTGCTAGATACCAACACTTTATATACATTTCTGACTCTACTAATACGAAAGGACTCTGTCAAATTGCTCCTGTGTACGCATGGCCTGTTGCAATTTCCGGTAAATTCCGCTTGCTGCGCTGTCATTGTGGTAACCAGAACTAGTCGCTGTTTTGATACAGACTCCCGTTTCATCACGATGTACTGTGGCGATCGGTCGCAATCCATTACTCTGGGTGGAGCTTAAGTCTTCCTGACAATCGACTATTCCAGGTGCATTGGGATCTAGGGTCTTGATGCAGGGCTCCCTAAAACGGAAGTGGTGGTGCTTAGTCATTGGGTAGTCGGTGCAATCTTGAGGAGTTGGAATGGAAGTCACGTGGTCTGTTGTAGATGTGGGCGTGGAGTTCGAGCGGAAATGCGGAATTCTTGCAGCAGTACGGAAGTTGCAGAAATTGTTGCCAATACCGGATAGTCATGTCCCGTGGCAGACTTGTGTCGTTGATAGCACAAGTTGCATAGGAGTTTAACGCACTGTTTGTTTCATAGCGGACTTTTCGCACACGCCTTTTTCCATCTGATGGTAACCTACTGCAGGTCATGGTGTGACTCCTGAGTGTGTTCCGCAGTCACAGCTGGGCACAGCTCATCACCGGTGGCCACCAAAACTGTTTGCCTTGTTGAGGTCATTGTCAACATGGCATAGCAATTCTGTCACATAAGGATTCCTCCATGGTGTAGGCTTGATTGAATAAACCACACTGCTTGTTGCATCTTTGTCACTTTCATCCAAGCTCATGCCTGCTGGTGCAAGGGTGAACAACATGGTCAAGGACAGTCCAAGCTTCGTCCATATTGCCATTGCAATCCAGCCTATTCCATTCCATGATTGATTTACAGCTATCAAATAACTGCATGGATTAGTATTCAGAATTCATCAGTTTTGGATAGAACATACTGTGCCCTCTGCTGCCTTCGCCTCCTCTCAGCCATGTGTCCTGTGATTTGGTCTTCAAACTGTTCTTCAGTTTCATTCATCCTTTGGCATGATTCCCTAATTACCTGGCCCAGTCATGTCAGCCAATTGAAAAAAGTATTCTTCATCATAGCACTACTATAACCAAGGTTCTGCAATATTTCTGCCTCCAACATCTGCCAAAGTTTTTTGTTCCACTCAGATTGAATCCTGACAAAGGCTGGCTGCATCAGGTCTAAGTCTGGTCTGGTTAGGGCATGCACTGGGTCATCGTCATAATCATCAACTATGTTGATGGTCGGAAAGTTCCCTATTTTGCCTATGTCCTTGTCTTTCTTAATACCTATACATAGATTCATGGCTGTGTGCACTGCTTTCTTTGCAATGTTGAGCATTGTACCTGAGTTGAAGGATGGCTGATACTAACCTGAAGCTCTGTTTTCTCTGTGTCATGCATGCATACTGGTGCATCCTTGAATCTAAGGGGAGGAAGCAGAGCTGTTCATGCACAATGACAATCCCTGTTATCAGAGGCATTGCACAACAAAACATCTTTAATTTCGTGGATATTGCCACTGAGAGTGTCAAATTTCCCCTCAAGAGAGGCCTAGTAATTCCTTTAGATGGCACAGACAACGCAATCGATGACACACTTACCAGGCATGTGCTGGTGCCTCCTGGACTGTTGAGATTAGTCCACCCAGGTGAATTCATAGAAGTCTGCCATGCCAATGTAAGCTCAGCTTTGACTTGGTCATGGAACTGGATACCAGGAGACAGGTTTCTTGTGTGTTGCCCTTGGGCTGGGGACCCTCTTTCAGATGGTGAAAGTTCAGCTGGTGATACTACTCTTGAAAGGCTGTGATTGCTCCGACCTGGAGAGCCTTTGTATGAACTTGATGTCTCACGATCCCAAAAAAGGACCAAGTGCAGTGACTGATTGCGCCTCATTGAAGACGAATACAATGAAGCTGAAGAGACTACAGCTAAGACTCTTTTTGATGTCTTCTGCAGGTTGGTTGTAGGTAACGATTGCAAGCTGCAACCAGAGCCATCCACTCTTGGCCGGGTGCCCATGACAGCTGTTTGGGAAGGTGTATTCTGAAAGGGCACAGATGGTGAATCTGAGTGCACGACTATGAGGCGTGGGCCTGCACCCCCCTTTGGAGCTTGCATCCAAGACAGTGTGGGAATTGGAAAGGTTGTCTGTTGCAAAATTTGCTGTCCTGCCATCAGTACTTCTGAAGGCTGCATTAAAAAAGTTTACCATTTCATCCTCTGACTCATCCAAAAGACTTAGAGTGTCATGCCCTGCATCACCATTAGCACAAGTATACTAGTAGTCAACTGTTGGATATCACCATCAGCAGCAGCAGCATCTTGTAGTCCTTTGCAGCTATTTTCTTCCACAGGTGTACGCTCTATGGTCACAGCAAGCTGGTCACCATTAACTGCTGCACAATGGATCCATCATAAGAATCTGAGCATAAGAATTGTTGGAAGATGAAGACGTGCTCACAGCCAGTTGGTTCATCATGTCAATCAATGTCCATCTCCACAGTGCCAGGCATGCCACCGGGCATTGGTTGTGAACTGCCAGCAGGTTCTGCCAGTGGCCCCTTACTCTGCATAGCACAGATGGCCTGTTCCTCAGCCTCTGCAAGTAGGCATCCATCCCTCATTGTGGATTCTTCCAACTCTACAATTCATCTTTGCACTTCTTGCTTTGTCACCTCAACACAATTATTTGCTTCCACTAGTAGAATGTGATTATTCCTCAAAGTTTCCTTTATATCTGTAATCTGTTGCTGAGCTTCCTCTCTCACTGCTACTGCATACTCCCTTGCTTCCATGAGACAGGCTTGATCGTGGAACATTAAATCTTCCAGTTCTGCCATGTGGCTGCACAAGTCTGCCTTAGACATCTTGGCATGCTTTTTGACCTCAGAAAGCAGCTCCCTGCCATTTGCCAGCAATTCTCCCAACTCAACAACATGGCATTCATGTTGGAGCTCTCACTGATCAGCCTGTTCCTGACACACAGCAAGTTTCCTATCCTTTTCTTGAAGTAATATCCTTGACTCAAGGGTGGGCTGTTCAACAAGTCTGACTTTAGATGACTGAGAGGTATGCACCATTTTCAAAGGTTGTGATGGATCAGTAGTCTGCGAAATAATGTAGGTATTACAAAATGGGACAAATGACTTGACATACTTGGTCTTCCATTGCATCTTCAATCACTCTCTTCCGGCTGCCAGTTATCATTGAATGGAAAGAGAACATATGATTGGCAAGTGACCGAATTGGGCTTTGGGATGCTTCCATGCTCCCTGCCACCTGTATGTGGTATCAGTGACCACAAGTAAACTAGGTGTGTCAGAACAGATACTGGTTCATTGGTACCATAGCCTTTCTCAATATCTGTATCTTGTCCATTTCCGGCACTAGTGATTTCTGCAGTGTTAGGATTTCGGAAAAAGGTTAAGATGTTTGTGGACATGGTGAGCAGAGGAAGTAAAGGACAAGGTGGCCCATGGGGAGTGCTTTATAGATCATGATCAGTCACGTTCAAGAGTGTGCTGCAAGACAAAGGATTTTTCCATTCAGGGTCAACCTGTGCATCAGCGAAGTCGCCAGTGCATGCATCTTGAGTTCTAGACAGAACTATTGGTTAAAATGCATACTGCCAGTAGTCATGCTAGAAAAATGTACTAGATCTTAGAATGCAAGGTCGATAAAGTGCCGTGACTAGCAAATGGTTCCAAGACTATAGTTGGCTGACTAATCCTTTCCTGCTTGGCATGCTTTGCACCCAACACTTTGGCTGGGGTCTTGCCCAGTCTCACTTCTGAGATTGGATGCTTGATGATGATGTGATAAGTGGTTTGTTGTTCATGTGCTCAGGGCCCCTGATCAGCAGGAAAACCCTATGCAAAAGCAGTCCAGTGGAAGAGACACCCATTCCTGCAGGTTGCAGAGATCGTCACACTCACGTCCCATTCCAACAATATGTGACAGCATATAGTGTCTGAGATCCAACAGATTGGTACTGACCTCCTACCAACTGTTTTTCAACTTGGTTGGCCATCATATCAATACACACACCAAAATCACCGAGTCAATGCATATGTTGATGGCAAGGAGCTGTTTGACAGAAGAAGAAGTGGGGCTGTTCAAGCTCATTTGTCACAGCCTCTCCCTGCAGATCCTAATGCAATCCCATTCCATTCTGTTCTCAAAAGTACATCATCCTCTAGCTGTCCATCATCACCTAATGTTTAACATAAAGGTCTCCTCACCAGCCTCATTGAACTGGCACCTGCTGAGCCTACCTCTGCCATTGATGACCTGCCAGTAAATGTGTGGGTTACACTCTTTGAGCAAAGCAGAAGCCAATCTATAGCCAGGATTTGAGCCCGATTCTGGCAATCCAAGTCAGACCACACCATGACATTGCCTGGCATGCCGTCTTCAACATTTCCCCATCCAGATCCACCTGCTCTTTCTGCTCTTGTGCCCCATGACCATGGCCAGCTTCCTCAACACAGATGAGCTCGCAACATCTGACTACTCCAATGAAGGTGAAGGCCTTACTGATGAATGGTACAGTTATCCCCATCTCTGCTTGCGGTGGTGCGCATGCACTGTACAAGCATGTTTAGGAATGGTATAAGTCTGCCAATGGTCACTTCAGGCTTGGTCCACCACAATCTGTGGCTACCCAGTGGCTCCATCCTGCCTGCAAAATTGTGTGGGTGACTGCTCAACAGAGCCTGTGGTGACCCTATTGTCATCTCCTGACAGCACCAGCACTTGGGGTTGAAAATTGTGCTTGAGGTGCTCACTGACTGCATCAACCAGCACCTTATGCAATCTGGGTCAGGTGCTGCGCTGTCATTCAGGAAAACACAGGCACATGTTATGTGATGCTCGTGCCTGGAAGATGGTGGAGGATGGCGACATGCATCAAGTCTCCACGTGTCCCAACACATCGCATGCACAGCAACTATCTCTAGCTACTGTGGTCAGATGCAGTCTTTGTTAAGACCACTCCTTTTCTCATTCCACATGGCAAAACAATTAGCTATACTGCCACCATCTTTTGCAAGATTGTGATTGGGCCTTCCATCCCCCATTGTGCCCACCCCAGCTGCCCATCACTCATTGTGGGATCTGTTTCCATTCTTGGCCTGGATGGCTGAACTCAGAGAGCTTAGCAAAGAAGCTAAGAGCCAAGGCAGATGAGAATTTAATTGTGGAGGTGATGTGGCTCAAGTCTGCCATTATGCTTGCAAGGGATGATCTGGTAAGCTTCCTAACTGTGTTGTGGATTTAGATTCACATGGTATGACAGAACACATGTAAATTGCATTCAACCAGCAAGTTGGCTATAACCAGTTTATCATTAGTCAGGAATCACACCAGGGTGCCTGCCCACTGGTTTCATGCAGGAGTTGGCCAGGCCATGTGGCCAGCAGCAGGGCCATACATCTGTGATGGCAGATGTCACACTCTTATCCCTAGACTTATGTTGTTACACCTTAACTGTGTTGAGAATCATCAACCTCAAGGGCGACAAGAGCAGAACTTCCTCAAGGGTAAGTTAAGCTCCTACACAAGTGTAAGAGGGAGAGTCTGAGTGTGTGAAGACAAGCTGAGAGTTCCCAAGGACGGTTTGACCGTTAAAACTAGACTGGGGTCCAGTCTGTATATTGGGGAGCTTATATACCTACATGCTACGCTACTGACATGTGATAAAGTAAAGTAGCATGTGATAAAAGACATAGACATGTGATGACGAGTGTATACCATGTGATAACAGAGACTCTGGCATAAACGACGAAGTAAGAAGGCATAATAATGGGACAAACATACTGCATAGGGACAGGGGCGTTTACATAAGCATACTTGAGGCGTGATTGTAACATAGCCTCCATTCTAAACTAAAAGTCTATCTTTTCCAAAGATAAAATCAATCATTCACATACAAAATAAAATTGAAAACTCAATAGTAGTCCTTCTCTACGTGCTCATGTTATGCATGGCTTCTTCGTCATAGCTGAAATCGATGGGAGGGTCTTCTCCATAGCGATGTCGAGGGCGATGCTGTGGGTAACGACTTGGTTGACCGAGGGGAATCCTATTTGAGTTGGAAAGACAAGGGGGTGGATTCCTGGTGGGTGGTCTGAGTCCCTGTGTTGTAAACACTACCTGGCGTTGTGGGCGAGTATTTTGGCGGGTATTGTGACCCATTATCTGAGGCCTGACATCAGCGGTTTTGTCAGCAAGTTCGGAGCAGCTGGTGGGCGATGAGGAGGGGTGGTAGTCGACTTCTACTCTTCTAGCTTGAATTGGGGCTGGCCTGCATCGTTGTCTTTCTTCTCTAGCTGTGGTAGGACGAGGAAGGGGTGTTGCCACTGCTGCTGATGCATAGGTGGGTCGATTAGGTCCGCTGCGAGGTTGATCCATCATTTCTTGTATCCTAGTAATATGTACATCGCGTCTAGATACATTGCCTTGCTGAGTAAACCTATTTTCGTCGCCAGGGAATTGATCTGGTATGCGTCCTGTCTGGGGGTGATGAGAAGTGTAATGATCTGCGTCGCCACAAATGTAGCATCCTCTCAAGGTGCTTCTTTCTTCACCTACAAACTGATAGTTGACAGGGTACCATTGATCGACAAACACTGCTCCTTCTGGTGCGTTCTCATGTCTTATTGGTAGTCTGACCTCCCTGATGCGATGTGGGTTGGTGAACGGAGTGGTAGGCTTATCTTTTCCGTTGATGCGATATCCTTGGTATAATTGATTAATCACTGAGTTTTGGTAGCCACAGGTTGCTTGTGGGAGTTGTTTGTCATACAGCATCGATAGAATATTGACCTTTTGGCGTATGGTGTGTAGGTGTTTGTAATTAAATCCTGTTGCTTCGCCAGTAGGGTTCATTGCATGGGCTAAGTGGGTGACATTGTCCAAAGTGGTGCGAAGATTGATAGAATCGATTTTAGGCGTGCGCTGTAAAGTGACTAATCCTGTTTCGATGACGTTGTAGCGATTGGGATGGAAATAATTGTCTTGATGTCCAGCAGTGGTGCGTCTAAGCGCTTCTTTGATGTATGCTTTGATTCCTAAGGTTACCAAGGCCTGTATAGTGTCCCAAATGTGGATGGTGACGAAGCGATCCTCATGGGGAACTGGGAAACGATGCATGAAGTTGACTAGAGTGGTGGTAAACGCTGTAAGGTCAACATGAACTTCTCGTTCTAATACATGACAAAGACTGTTGCAAAAACACCATGATGTCATGAGTACCCAAATGCGAAAGATGCGTGGGCAGATGGTGCGATCAAGGAAGGAGGGGATTTGATAGTAGCTGAGGATGTTTTCGATGCCTGTGAGGCTGAATATAGGGAGGTTATAATTATCCTCATAATGCGCCAAGAATCTATTTGGAGGAAGATCGTGTTCGTCCTCAGCTGGAGGTACAGATGTGGATCGACTTTCTACAGCTAAAAAAGTGGTGGTGGTGAGCAGGTCTGGGCAATTAGTGACTGTAGTGACTGTAGGTTCGTCTAATCCTTGAACTGAAATATCTGCGACGTTGTTGGGGTGTAATTCATCACCTGGACGAGAGGTTTGGCCCATTAATTCATTGTAGACTTCATGAATTGCTTCGCTATTGCCTCGGATGTTTGTAGCCATAACCCTGGCTTGTTGGACTACTCTGCGCATATTCTCCATGACGGAATCACTTCCTGATAATACAGTGACTCACAAAAGGTTTCCAATGTTTGGTAAATTCAGATTGACATGAATGTAGGGTGGGAAATAAATTCCATAAAAATCCTCAGAAATCAGGGTTGGTAGGTCTATATGTGTAGTATTTGGTAATAAAGCCACGTGATGTTATTTCCATTTTTGGAGAAGACAGAAATAGATTAGCACAGACTGGGCATTGGAAACCTTTTGTTGCTGGCAGCTTTGAGTGCTGGAACAAGGCAAGTCACATGACTCTGTTGATTG
>MIPV01004798.1:4068-21866 GCA_001983365.1 Amanita bisporigera | reverse complement strand
AGGGTGACGCTTGTGAGGATTGGGATGGACGAATATATCCTTTGGCGAGTTGTTCCTCTATCCATTTGTCCAAAAGCTCCTGTTCTATGATAGATAATGGGTATATCTTGCCAATCTTTGGTTTAAAACCTTCTTTTAAGTCGATTGCATGATCCCATGGGTGCGAAGTAGGGAATCTTTCCGATGCTTGCTTGTCAAACACTACCTTCCATTTATGGTAATCGGCTGGTAGCGTCGCTTTTGCTTCTTTTGAGGTGTGCTTCTGTGCGAAATCTTGTGCAGCTGTTAACTTTGATTGTATCCAAAGGTGATCAGTCTCTAGATCATTCTCTAAGTCATCTTCTTCATCTAGCAACTCCGTTTCCAAACGCATTTGTCTGATGTAATTTTCTATATGTTCGTCTTCAATGGTGGTATCATCTTTCGTCCAATTGATAAAATCAATGGCGCCTGTTGTCCAGTTGATTCTTGGGTTGATTCTACGAAGCCATGGTAATCCTAAGATCACCTTCTGATCGCCTAACTTGGTTACATAGAACCAGTCTTCAAAACTTTGCTGGTTTATCCTATATCGCATTTGAATTTTGTATCGCAAGGATCCTGCCTTGTTAAGTGTTCCATCGACATTTCTAACTGGTAGTGGCTTCTGTAGCACTTCTACTTTGTTCCAATCGACGATTGAGCTGTCAATAAACTTTCCTTCTGCTCCACAATCGATGAGGGCAGTTGTTTCAGCGGTTTTCAGATTAGAACATTCAGAGATTGGAATGGATATTTTGTATTGGCTTGTGGAATATACTCATACACCTCTGATAGCTAATTCTTGTTCTATTTCGTTGATTGAGATGGGTGACACCTTTTTACACTCATCTCCATCTAAAAACCCTTGAGCCTTGAGCCCTATATGGTGTGAGCCATGAGCCCTGTCCATGAGTGGCCATGAGCCCTGTGCAGCATGAGCCCTGAGCCCTGGCCTGCAGGTGGTGGCATGAAAGCCTTATCTGCTTGCACGCATTCTATAATAAATTTTAAACACCCTATGACACCTTGGCCAAGGCCTTATCAGCCAAATCAACCCTTATCTGCATGCCAAGGTACCTTGAATAGCTGGCAACAGCCTTATCTGCACTATGGTTGTCCCCCAAAACATGACATAACAGTTGCAAACACTTCTAATATTTTTCTGATATCTCTCTGAATTTTATTTGGATTATGAGGCAGTGGCAAAGGTGTGGAGGGAAGGAATGAGATAGAGTAGCCTTATCTGCACAACCATCATCCCAAGAAATATGACATAATAGTCAAACACTTTTACTATTTTTGTTGTATTTTTCCGATTTTTATTTGAATTTTAAGGCAGTGGACAGGTGTGGAGGGAAGGAATGAAAGAAGGGAACAAAGGTTGCTTACCAATGCTGACCAATTGCTTAGTCAAATTATTAGTCAGGCTTTGTCAGATTACCAAGCATTTGGTCACCATTATGGCACACTTATGGCAGAATTTGTCAGCACTTATTCATCCATCAATTCCCACCCTTTGTCCCCTTCTTTATAGACAAGCATTCCAATCAACCCCATGCCCTTCAGGCATGGTATCCCAGATCCGAATTGTATGCTTTATCCCGCGCTGATTACGTTGATGGTGCATGACAGGAGCATCTTGATATTGTATGTTGTCCCTGCATTTGCTAAACATAAATGATATCAATGGAATCTGTAGCAAAAAATCACTTGCCTCAGCATGATTCTTAATGCATCAAATCGAAACTGCAATGCTCTCCAATCCATCTGCAGCTTATTCCTCCATGCTGCAGGTGCACCTGAAACTGTACATGAGTTGATGTCCAGCATGGGTCTAGCTACATCTGTGACAACTATGAACAAAGCCATTGATAACCTATCTCGGGAAGCAGGGACAGTAATATGTACCAACGGACAACAGTTCAATATGATTTATGCATTCGATAACATCGATATCAACCTGCGACGATTAGTGCCAATGGTTGAGAAGCCATCAGATACATTGGCTCATTTAACGACTGCAACATCGATGCCACTGCATTGTGTGACTGCCAGCGAGCTTAAATGCTACACGTCTCTTCAAGCAAGGATTGGGAACCGCTACCAAGCCCCTGGGATGTCAAACGCCTCCTGAATTGCACCGGAATGCTTGCTCGAGCTTCATCTTGAGCCAAGCAACAAACATTGATCGGGCCTTACTCAACGTCAGTGATTCTATGTGTACATCTTTCTACAGGACCTTACCTCTTCCCCGATTGCACTGCAGTACTTTCGCAATCTTAGGAGCAACCTGACCGAACCAGAAGTCATTGAAGCTATTCCGATACAGAAAACTGTTCAAACACCTTTGAAAACGCTTGATATCAACCTGAGCATGGTGATTGGAAATGCTGATGTTCTTGACTCGATCTTTCGTCAAGTGGGCATAGGCGATAAATCAGTCGATTCACGAGTTGAAGACATTGGAGAACATGTAATACTTGTTTCTGGTGATCTTTTAACAGGTGATCGTATATGCAGTTTGCTGGAGTCACGTTCAGTGGAGAAGACTAAAATGCATAGGCTTGACTTTGTCGTCTTCGTGATGGGACTGTTCCACTTCAAAATGGCTTGCGCTGATGCCATTTGGAGGTTGTTCATCAAGGTCACAAAAGGTCGCGCAGATGCATTGAGTCTGATTGAATTGATCGGTCAGATTCGGCCACGACAGACAGGGAAATTTACCAGCAGTAATCCTGGTTTTCGATACATGCACGAAATCATTCAAGATGTCAGCACAGCTCTGCGCTTAGACTGTTGGTTGCAGAAGGTCAAGAGCATAAGTCTGGGTTTCACATCTTTGGATGACTTTGCAAAGTCAAAGCCAACATGGGAAGACCCTGAATCAATCGTGTGTAGTCTAAGCAAGGACCACGTTGGTGACACAATGAAGACTACATCACAGCGCGAGCAGCTAGCAGAGGATCATGATCAGAAAAATGAAAATACGATGATACTTATGCAATATCTCTTGTTATACGAGGAATCGTCATATGCTATGAATGCGGGTGACATCGGGCAGTTGGAATCAACATTCTTGCCATGGATTTGGATCTTCAATTGCTGTGGAAAACATAAATATGCCAGCGAGCTAAGACGATATCTCGAAGACGTACATTTCATCTATCCAAAGCCACTAAGGTTTTTCTTCTGCTTGAGTCTTGTTCTGCATCTTACAGGTCTCCATTTATCAGCACAGCAATCAGAATGAATATCTTATGCAATCCCCTTGGGAAGAAGGGGACATTCCGCACAATCGATTGGCTTGTAGAGTGGAACAACCTGTTCACGAAGGTGTGACAAAGGAACTGCCAAAACTGTGAATGACTTACTGATGGCAGATGAAGCGAGTCTATGGCGGGAAGTACGCCAACCATACAAAAGCACGAATCATAAAGGAATCGTGCCTCATTGAAGTCCATAGGAAAATTCGACGTCAGGTTGAGCAAATGTTTAACCTTACCCATGCAACTACCCACCATTCTTTACCTGACATGTACAACACGCTTACAAAGTTAGCAGCATATATTGAAAAAGAAAAATTAAATGCAATTATTAAAGGCCGAACATCGGGATGTACCATAAAAAATGCGATGGCGGATGGTATGGAAGTAATGTTCAGTATAGGCAGTAAAACTGAAATGTCAGATATGTGGATGGGTTTGCCAGATGAATGCAAGTTGGGTGAAGATGACATAGAGGCAGACATACTAGATGATAACATTCTCCATTAGCGTCCTATTTGTTGATAATGCCATTGCTGGCGCAGATATTGATAGAAAGGCGGAACTGCAAGGATATTGTGAGTGATGAATCAGAGCCATTCGAGAGAAAACATACGAGAATTATGTGTTGAACTATTGCTAACTTGATTATTTGAATTATTACTATGGGCGATAACAGGTGATTGATTAGAAGTCGCTGCTGGGGACAGTAATTGCGGGTAGTTCGGGTGCACAACGCTCGACGTCGTTGGCGCTTGATAAGGTGGCAACTGGGATGGAGGGATGTGACTGGACAAGGATCCAATTTTCTTGACTTGATTTGAGTCGCATTTCGCAGACCGGCCTTGAAACACAATTTAAAGAAAAGAAAAGGTGAGAATAAGAAAATGGCCATACGATTATGACCTGGCTTTCTGCATGCGCTGCAATGCATGACTCTGATCGCCGCAGAGGTTGACGGTACTTCTCCTGTTACTGGATTCACGTTTTCCCCATTACTGTTCACCGTTGCGGTCTTCTTCTTATCACAGCGCTGACGGATGACAGTGAGAAGCGATTCGCCATATTTATTGGCCAAATCTTCCCGCCAACCCGTTTCTTTTACCAAGTGCTGTACGGTCGGCAGTTTCAAAGCTTTAGCACAGGCAATAACGCGGTCGATCATGGCATCCGACATTATCATGTGCGAGCCATAGATGGCAACGATATGAGTGCCATATTTAGCCTCAGCTGTTTCCAGCCGCCATGCGTACAGTGCTCGTCTGAATGTAACGACATCCTCCGTCACTTTCAAAGGCTTCAAAGTCGACTTTCGTTTGGATAGTTCAACAGCTTCGTCATCTGATCCTGAAGTGTTGAAATTGTCGTCAAAGGTGGTGGAAGCCGGGGCTTGAACGTGGAAAGGAGTGAAGAATTCTGGATCACACATGTCACAGCAATGTAATAAGGGCAGAGGACTGCAACGCGAACAACCGGTGGTCGACTCCGGATTACAAAGGTGATGGTCATTGACAGCTGCAAGTGTTTTACCACATTGGGCTCAATTCAGTACCATTAACATAAGGATGACGTACATGACTTATCATTACCAAAATACGTCCTCAGGACAGTCTGCCAACATGGGAAAAAATGGTGAGCATTGATATAGTCATCAATCGGGCTTCCAATCAGGACCTTGCGTTTCTTACGAGCTTTCATATTATCGTTGACAGGTTCTGGCCTAGCGTAGCGAGAACGACATTTTTCGATGATTGCATCGAGGCCTGGAGTTTCCACGTCACCCTCTCCTTGGCTCAGGCGTCCAATGTCAACATCCATCACCGCCACGGACTCAGAATCGACCGCAATGCTCGAGCGGCATGCAGAATTATTGGATTTGTTTGTGAGTGCTGGACGTTTGGCTTCGGGCAGGACATCATCGGTACGTTTCTTTCATTTCAGCTTCTTACCGATCGTCTTTTCATCTTTTACCTCTTGTAGGACATTTTCCCATATATCTTGCTTCCCAACAAGAAGGATCGCAGTCGCTTGGTATCCATCCCCTCTTGCTCCACGGCCAAAACGCTGCCATAGTGTAGAGAGGGTACATGTTGCCTTCCATTGCACTATGATCATTATATCAGGCAAGTCCATTCCCTTTCCATGTTCTTGTCAGATCAAATTACATGCTAGTCAAAGATTCTTACCATGCCAAACGCATCCGTTGCACACAATCCCCATAACTCTGAACTACGAAACAAGTTGGTATGCTCTTGACGATAATCTGATGTCATTGTGGAGTGGAACCACCTGATCTTGTGTTTCAAGGATTCCGGCAACAGTTTTTGTAAATGGTAAGTTGCCCCTTGAGCTTCTCTTGTATCATCAAAGAAAACAACAAATTTCTCAACTGGCAGGTCAACTCCATCACCATCGTAGCCTTTGGGGACCGGGGGAATGAGGAAATCCAAGTCCCGGAATGTATAGGCGGGAAATGAAAGCGCACAAACCATGAGGTTGATATCCGGTCGATCATTTGAGCGTTGAAGGTAAACTGTGTTATCGGCTCACAAACGGAGTGTTTTACTGATATCTTTGAGGACGGCATGTAGCAATGTTGCTGAGACAGCGTATATGGGTGTTGTTCCATTAATCATGAAACGTAGGTCCCCCACATGCTTGTACTCATTGCGGAAGCTTCCCCACTGACTAATGCAATGGGCCTCATCAAAAATAATATTTAGGATTCGATTTTTGAATGAATGAGACTTCCAGAGTCTCAGAATCAGTGAGTTCCCTAGCAGCAGCTCAGGGTTAATAATAATAACTCTATATCTGCCCTTCTCGATTTCCTACGTGAAAGTAAGCATCCTGATATTTGGAAATCCAGGAAGTATCTTCACCTTACTTAAGTCTTCATTTAGAGTCTCAGCATCCACGGCTACAGCTGTAATCCCAACCTCTTTTAGATTGTCAGCATTCTGCTTGCCCAAAATATTCAAGGGTGTGACAACGATTGTAAGCTTGTCCAGGCCCTCATCAAGAGCCATAAGAAGAGGAATCCAAAATGTGAGTGTCTTCCCGAAGTCTGTAGCAGCGCAGACGATGATGTCTTCCCCCCCATATAATGCCAGTGCTGCCTGCACTTGAAGCCAGCAAGGACGTTTGTTAAACAACCTAGAGACTAGTTGCCTAACATCTTCAACAGTCCATTTGTGGCATGAAACTGGCACACATGTTGATTCTATGGGGGGCGTGTCATTGGCACTCATTGATGTACAAATTCGACGCTTACCACTATGTAGTTACAACCATGTACTATAGCTAGCCGTATATAGTAATGTGTACTAAATGCCGGCCCACCCGCTCGCTGCTGATGGATTCAGAGTCCAAAATCTCCAAAAAAAGATTCCTAGCCAGGTTAGATGCCTCGGCGATTGCCGCATTATGAAGTTTGCCAGCCGTTCTATGCGAGTATCCAAACGAAGTTTGCCATTGTTTGAGCATAGTCACGTGCTGGTTCTAGGAGCCTGATGGTGCACAACATTCTTTCTCAAGAAAATTGCTTCAGCACTGACTCCATGCCAGCCATATCTAGTCTTTTCTGAGTTAAGGCTTTTGATTTGTTGGATTTGCGAGAGTGCAGGATGTCAAGAGGTATGCAATGCTCTGATTCAGTTATTCCAGCCTCCTTACACCACTTGCTATAGAAATCATAGTATTGACAGATATGCATTCAACATGATGTGTTACTACCTGTCAGAAATGCTTTCTTGAGGGATTTCCTGCAAATGAGGTCTGGATCCTTTCTGGAATAGACATAGTGAGTTTATCTTGAGTTACTGCAGAATGGAGCTGACTGACCAACAAACTTCACACCATGTGCCCCTCCTTTTGTCTTGAATGTAACCTTTACCCTCTCACTAAACACTGATAGCAGATCCTTCATTGAATCTTTCCTCGTTTTCTGACTTGCAGGAATGTTGGCTCAGTGCCATTCCTAAACCATCCTTCTAGATTTTTTTTTTTTGTTAAGAATGCTGTATTGCGCAAAGAGTAATAAAGAAAACATGGCCAAGGTACTGACAAGGGCCCTGGAGTAGTCTATCTACGTGATGTGTTGTGTCTGTCTATGTGATGTGTTGTATTCATACAAGAGAGGGAAAGCTAACCGGCGGAGCATCATGCCTGATTTCTACAAATTGTGATCTACGGCTGCAAAGGACGCAGCGTCTGGGAAGTCAGAAAGGAATGTAATCAGTACTTGCGTGTTGTTGTGCCAATGAGAAAAGGAAAATAAAGAGGAAAAGGGCAGGCCGTACCTAGGGCACTTACTGATGATGTGGCTATGTGTGAGCGGTGGGTGGTCCCAACAATGGTGGCAGGTGAGGGCCTCGTGGTCCCAGGGATGGAAGCAGAGGCAGTACTCGTCAGAGGGCATGTGGTTCATGGCAATCCTTATGAAGCACACGAAGAGTGATGGGTCCTGCTTGCACCATGTCATGAATGTTACGACCTTATGATTTTTCTATATTTTTCTCTATTTTATCTGGAGGCCTACGGACAAGTTATCACTTCTGGAAGGAGGCTCACACCCCTATGTTAGGACGGTCTAGGGTTATGTCAGCAAGGTGGCTGTACGGTAATACCGATTAGATCAAGAGATATGGATGGCGGTCAAGCCACATCTTCTCATGGGGGCCAGGTGAGTCTGGGTTGAGGGTCTGGGTTCGTCGCTGCGCGTACCATGGGGCTGCGTAGTCTGTGCGCACGGACCAGCGCTCATATGTATAAAAGGTGGTGCATCCGTAGATAGGAGTCCTTAAGACTCTAGATAGTTTGCTCTACCACAGCTTACTGTTCTATTGTGTCGCAATTACATCTCTTTCTCCACACTCTTCTCAGAGGGTTTAGGTTGTGGTTAGGTCTGTCCTAACATAATCTAGAGTCTTTTTCTACAAACCCTTCGTTGTTGGTCACAGCGCCGAGCACGCTTTGCTCGTTGTTGCTCACAGCGTCGAAGCCTTTCTCAAGTTTTTATTTTCAACAGACGTCTGACCTAGTGCACGTTACGACACATGGCCACTAGCAGCCTCGAGTACTCTAGGCAACCAAACAGTGTTAGACGAGAGTAGGAGCTTCACCGATTAGTAGACCAGGCAGGGTCGAATCAGGTGCCTACACTAGCATTGCGGAATAGTGGGTGGAACCCACGAAGACAACTTGGTGGCGTGCCGTGTATCAAGGCATACAGTCTCAGAATACCAATTACGTATTGGATCTATTGATCTGAGCACGAGGACATCTGAGTGAAGCGCCAGGCACCACGCTATTGAGTCAGTTGGTGGAATTAAATCGAAGAATTGCGTGCGGGTGCATTATTGACCGCAGCACAGAATATCCGCATTAGGAAGCGTGAGATATCGAAGAAAAGGCAACAGAGATCTATCTAAGATCTTCTAGGCGACATGAACGGACAGTTCAACTACGTATTACCAAGGGCCGGTTTGTCCTTGATGGGAGTCGGGCTAGTGTTTGAGCTCGATTGGGTGCAGGGATGCGCAGAACCAAAGAAATCATCCAAGACAGCTGTATGGACTGACAACCGACAGCGCAATGCTCATGTCCGCGCATGGCAGGCGTGGAAAAAAGAACAGCGGCGACAGTCACGCTGAGAACAACGTATTCGAGAGCGCGAAGCCTGGGTGGCTGAGCAAGAGTCCATCAGGGAACAGGAGGAGGCGTGGGAAGCGCTCCTCGAACAGCGCCGAAAGTCGGCAAAAGAACAAAAGGAGTACCACGTGTACTTAACCCAGATCGAGAAAGAATGTCAGACCCTGGAGGATCTGATAGAAAACTACGAGTCAGAGTCACCAGTCCGGGAGGCCCTTTTCAATACACCATCGAACGTTCAGCTATTGTTGCTAGGGTTTGATGTGATCACCTTACGTCACAACGGGCTGACATTATCGGCAAAAGAGCGAAACTGGTTAATGCATGCCGCAAACGGAAATATCAGTTCTGGCAAAGCACAGCGTGTGCAAGATCAAAAGGAGAACACCGAGCGTATCACTGGAATTAGATACGATCCGTATCTAAAGGCATATCTCCGGAAACAGGAGCACAAGGAGACACCCATACCCATGCCAAAAGGGGAAGTTACAGACACCATGCCACTGCTTCACATGGACATGTTCCTACGGCAGTTAGGGGAAGAATTGGACTTCACAGGATCGTGGGTCAGTATCCTGAAACCTCCGCGGTTGCTGAGCAAATACACGACGGATATTCCCAAGGATGCACCATGGCGACGAGACGGCTATTGTTATATGACACTCTTCAAGGAGGAGTACTATAACAAGTTTTATTGGCCAGGGTATCCAACCCTTGAAGACATCCTGTCATGGGAACCTGAGCTCAGAGATACAAGGGCGAGATTTGCAATCCAAGACACCAATGAGGATGGAGTGTACCATGTGATTGAGGAAGCGGCTATCTGAAAATATGAGGATGACATATACACGTGGGCAGATCTAGAGGATCTTGAACAAAACAGGAAATATGCCAAGAAGGCAGTTCTGGGCGGCATGGGAAAATCAAAGCCGAAAACGGCAACGATTTCGTCATTCATCCAATCAGTGCTGAACTCCCAGAAATCCTTCAAAAGTTCCAAAACATCCCTGGTTCCGAAAATGTCGTACTCCCAAGCCATCATAAGCCGATCCGGACCAAGCAAGTCCCTGACACGAACCATGGGTGTGTAGAAGTTTCGCGCGCTCGGAAAAGGGCTCGAAAAAGGGGCTCGGTGGGCAACGGTGCAAACACGCACCATTCAGTCACATTCATGAGTACCATAAATACAGTAGGTTGTAATTGTATGGCTTACTGGGGATATCTTACGGGGAGGGGAGTAGATACTCTGAATAAGTGATATTTAGTTAGAATAAAAATGCATATCAAACAAAAGAAACTCGTCGGGGGATCATGGAGCCGTTTGATCACACTCCAGGATTCCAACAGGGTGCTGATCACACATGGCATAATGGCTCGATCCAACGCATCGATGATTGGATTGAGAAGGACCCTGCAATCCCATGGGTCAGTGAGGATGTCAAGGCACGGATCGAAGAGCGAGCTCAACAAGCACAAGCGCAGATCGCCGAGGCCGAAAAATGGATTGATCTAGGGAAACCCAAACAATTTAAAAATCAGGGTTACAAAGATCATGTGGTCATGGCTATAAATAACTGGCGTCAGGAAGTCGACAAAGAATTTGCACTGCCTTACCCCTATCCATGTCAACGACACCCAAGCGACAAAACCAGGTTACATCCAGATGTCCCTGGATACTGCTATTTAGTCTTAATTAAGAAATGCTACTGGAACGAATACATGTGGCCTGCATACCCACAGGTACACGAGGTCGTAGCATGGGACCCAAGTCTAAGGGATGCTGACATCACCATATGGGTTCGAAAGACATATGGGGTAGCAGATTGCTATCATGTCGAAAAGGCATCTGATGGAGTGTCAGGATGGAATGAACTATCAATGATCATGTCGGCCAGAATGGGGTACAAGCGTCTGGGAGCATTTATGTATAACGGGGAAATGATCAACCGATTATATAACGCCATAATGGGATGGAGGTGGCATGTAAATGCAGAAGACCCAGAAGTAATTGAAGTGGGACACCCTGTTGGTACAACTGCTGTGGACGTGGTGGTCCGGAACAACGAAATCGAACAACTAGAACGGGGATGACGAGATACGGCCAACGCGGTGGCAGCGGTAATAGCTGATGCAATTAACGAATGGAGGTGAGTCAATCCAAGACCCGAACCATCACCACTCACAAAGGCCGAGATGCCAGACTACTACCAGGGAGACCCTCGATATGTAGATTCGTGGTGCCAGCAAATGCAAACGTATTTCACCCTGGCACGGGAGACCCAATTGGGAAGGCAGATCTCGATTTGTTTATACCGGATTAAAGGGGGAGACAAAAACCGAGCAGGGGATTGGGCTAGCGTGAAGCTTCGACAATGGCAGGAACATGGAGTCCGAACAGAAGGGTGGTCATCGAACCTCACCTACCAACAACTCAATGATGGGGAAATGGCAGGAGGTGTGGTAGTGCGAAGGGCCATGAGACACAAATTTCCATTCTTAAGTTGGGCAGGGTTCAAGGAAGAAATGCACAATTTCTTGATGTCTATGGAAACACAGGAGGAAGCCACGGCAGCACTCATAGCCCTGAAGCAGGGGGACTCTTTGGTCAAGGATTACATTATTCGCTTCAATGCACAGGCACCATTATCAGGATGGGACGGCAAGGCCTTGATCGATTTATTTAAAGACCACATCAATCCGGCCCTGGGATGGGAATTAATTCAACATGGCAACCTACCGGCTAACGCGACCCTGAGGGAGATTCAAGATAGGGCAGTAGAACTGGCAAAAGCCTACCAACGAGCAAAGAAGGCATACGGGGGACGAACAGGTTTTACCACATACAAGGAAAAACAAATAGAAAAACCCGCAAGACCAACTACATATAAGCCAGTAACAACAGACCCTGATGCAATGGATGTGGATGCCACCAGATGCAAAGAACGCGTTTGCTACAACTGCGGAAAACCGGGTCACTTCAAGGCAGACTGCAAGGAACCGAAGAAATACACATGCACCGAGAAAGGAAAAGGGCGCATGAGGGAGGTGCAGATAGAGGAGCTCACTGAGGAGCAATGGGAAGAAATGGGGAAGGCGAAGGGTTTTGGTGGAAGCCAGTAGGAGCACGCTCAGCGCTACTGGCTCAAAAGGTTTCTAGCTCGGACAAGGACTCTTGTATAGTACTACCAGAACTATTATATGAGTGCAGGTCACAAATCCACCAAGTGAGAAACTTAAGTATGAGCGCAAAACCAAGACTAAGAACCTGGTTGTCTGAATGGGTGCTACGAAGAATCTGGCAGCAGGACAAAACAACAGCTGTACAATGCCTAAAGGAATGGGTTCACAACAAATGAGTTAATGAAGTAACGGAAGGACTTGTGGACCAGTTAAATCAACTATCGGAGCAGGATGCACTATGGAACTTAATGCATCTAAGAAGCCAGATGGTAAAAGCAACAGGCAAGCAGGAAATGATCCTTAAGGCAACCATTACAACTATGGACACTGGAAGCAACATTGAGGTTCAAGCTTTGCTGGATTCTGGATGTACGGGCACATGCGTTAATGATGAATTTGTGGAACAACACAAATTAAATAAACGCAAAATGCTGAGGCCAATGCCTGTTTATAATGCAGATGGAACTCATAACGCTATGGGTAACCTAGAATACATGACGCAATTTAAATTACGAATCAGCAATCATGAGGAGGTTATTGAATGCGGAGTGGCAAGATTAGGCAAAACGGATCTGTTCATCGGCTATGATTGGTTACAGAAGCACAATCCTGTAATCAACTGGAGGCAACAACAGGTGACATTTAGTCGATGCCCGGGAACGTGTTGGAATAGGTCCAAAGTCAATGAACCAGAAGAGGAAGTAAACCCGATGGAGCCTCTGGAAGAAGGCGAGAAACTACTAGCGGTACATATCGGCGAGCCCGAATTAAGGATACGATCAGTGGCAATGGATATCACTGCAAAAGAAGCAGCCACGGTAGCAAAGCGATCTCTAGAAGACGTGGTGCCAAAACACTATTTGGAGCATAGGCAGGTCTTCGAGAAGGAGACCTTTGATGAACTACCACCATGACGGCCTTGGGACCATGCAATTGAATTAGTACCGGGATCCAAGCCAGTGGATTGTAAAATCTATCCGCTGAACCGAGATGAGCAAGCGCAATTGGACGAGTTTTTGAAGGAAAATCTCGATACAGGGCGCATTCAACCTAGCAAGTTGCCCATGGCATCACCATTCTTCTTCGTCAAAAAGAAAGATGGTAAACTTAGACCAGTACAGGATTACCGGCGGCTAAACGAGATGACAATTAAAAACCGATATCCACTACCCTTGATCGGCGAGTTAGTGGATAAATTATCTAAAGCCAAGGTTTTCTCTAAAATGGACATCCGATGGGGTTACAATAACGTTCGGATTAAAGAGGGTGATGAATGGAAAGCTGCTTTCCATACAAATAGGGGCTTGTTTGAACCACTGGTCATGTTTTTTGGACTTACAAATTTGCCAGCAACCTTCCAGACAATGATGAACGACATATTCCGACAAGAGATTGTGGAAGGATGGGTCGTTATTTATATGGATGACATCTTGGTTTTCTCAACATCACAGGACGAGCACACCAAACATGTCAACCAAATTTTGGCAAAGTTGGAGAATCATAAGCTATCATTAAAACCGGAAAAGTGTTGGTTTGATCAACCACAGATAGACTTCTTGGGTTTAGTGATCAGTTGAGATTTGATTCAGATGGAACCAGGAAAGGTTAAGGCATTAGCTGAATGGCCAGAACCCACATGCAAGTGGGAACTTCAGCAATTCCTGGGCTTTATTAACTTTTACCGACGCTTTGTGGAGGGATTCGCTAAAGTGGCCAAGCCACTGACTAAGTTGACAGGCAAGGTTGACTGGCTATGGACGGAACTACAGTCCCAGGCTTTTCAGGGACTGAAAGAGCTTGTGGCGAGGGAAGTGGTCCTGAAAATGAGGGACAATTCTGGGTAGAGGTTGACGCATCGGACTTTGCAATAGGCGGAATCCTGTCTCAAGTTGGAAAAGATGGACTATGGAGACCAGTGGCATTTATTTCAAAAGCTCTCAATGACATGGAACGGAATTACGAAATTTATGATAAGGAAATGCTGGCAGTCATGCACGCATTCTACGAATGGTCTCACTATCTCAAGGGAGCTAAGGAAATGGTTGAGGTTCTAACAGATCACCAAAATCTGATGTACTTCCGGAAACCGCAAAACCTCAACAGGCGACAAGCGCAATGGGTAACGGATCTACAGGACTATAACTTTGTCATTAAACATCGATCAGGAAAATCCAATTCAAAGGCGGATTTATTATCTAGGCAAGCAGGTCATGATAAAGGACAGAACGACAATGAGGGCGTAATTTTATTAAAAGAACATCTGTTTATTCGACTATATGACGATGATCGGGCGATTGAGGACATAATCACAGATATACGAAAAGTCCCCAAGCGGCAATGGGAGATGCAGGTGCGAAAAGGAATAGACCAGCAAGATGGAAATTTCAAAGTATCCAATGGACTAGTGGAATGGAAGGGTCGGGTATACGTGCCAGTGCATATTTGGCTTAGGGAAAATCTGATCCAGATCCATCACTTGTGGGGACACCCAGGAGTTGCAAAAACACTGGAAAGCTTAACGCGCAACTTCTGGTGGCCCAACATGCGCAAGGATATTGAACAATACATCCCAGGATGTGAAACGTGCCAACGCGCAAAACCAGATAGGCAACCACATGCGGCACCTTTGATACCGAATGAAGTGCCATCGGAACCATGGGAGGTTGTATTGGTCGATTTAATGGGGCCATTACCGGAATCGAAGGGCAATGATATGATTATGGTTGTAGTGGATTGTTTCACGAAGAAATCATATTTCCTGCCGACAACGTCATCAATCACGTCACAAGGGGTAGCCATCCTATTCCGGGATAATGTATTCAGGGAACATGGACTACCGCGAAAGGTTATCAGTGATTGAGGCCCACAGTTCGCATCAAGGTTCATGGATGATCTATACGGCATGATGGGAATCAAAGCTAATCGATCAACGGCCTACCATCTGCAAACCGACGGTCAAACGGAGCGCGTCAATCAGGAGGTTAAGGAATTCCTGACAATGTTCATAAATCACTGACAGGATAACTGGAGTGATTGGCTGGCAGTAGCACAATTCTGTCATAATGACTGCATACACTCCGCTACTGGCTATTCCCCGTTTTTCATGAACTACGGACGACACCCAAACAAAGGACTTAATCCCACGCATACGCCCAAGGTTGTGGCAGTCGAAGACTTAGCCAAAGAAGTTGAGGAGGTACACGCTAAAGCTAAACAGGCCTTGAACAAGGCAGCGGACATCATGAAACGACGATATGATGCTAATAGGCAGGAAGCACGCCAGTACAAACCGGGTGACAAGGTGTATCTCAGTACAGAAAATCTGCCTGTCATATGTGCAACTAAGAAGTTCAATGGCAAGTTCGTGGGTCCCTTGGAAGTGGTCAGGAAGGTTGGCGAATCCACATACCAACTTAAAATCCCAGCTTCATGGAAAATATACAACGTGTTCAACAAGGTGTTCCTCAAACCCTATCACGAGCCCGCGTTTCCTGGTCAAAAGGAAAAAGCAGTGCAATGCAAGGAGTTGCAAATGGTGGAGGAATCCCAAGACGACAAATACGAAGTTGAGGAAGTCATGGACAGTCGAGTTAGCGGCCGCGCCGGAGGTCGTCTGGAATACCTGGTTAAGTGGAAAAACTATCCGGTGGAGGAATCAACATGGGAACCCACTGAAAACCTCACGAATGCCAAAAAGGAGGTTCAGAAATTTCATAAGGCAAATCCAGGGGCTCCAAGACGAGTGGGCAATACCCGCAAACTTTGTTACCGAAAATGGCAGAATCACACACAGGCATCGGTGCCCAAACGATTGTTTGGATGGGAAGACGGAAAATTCAAACGTGATTACCTTGAACGGCTAGAAAGGAACTGGCACAGATGGAAAGGTGATCGAAAGGATATTTATGCCGAGGAAGACACGGCTGGCATGTTTCAGAGGCTACTGAACGACTCGACTTCTTGGGACGCGAAGTCTTAAGGGGAAGGTCATGTTACGACCTTATGATTTTTCTATATTTTTCTCTATTTTATCTGGAGGCCTATGGACGAGTTATCACTTCTGGAAGGAGGCTCACACCCCTATGTTAGGACGGTCTAGGGTTATGTCAGCAAGGTGGCTGTACGGTAATACCGATTAGATCAAGAGATATGGATGGCGGTCAAGCCACATCTTCTCATGGGGGCCGGGTGAGTCTGGGTTGAGGGTCTGGGTTCGTCGCTGCGCGTACACGGTCATGGGGCTGCATAGTCTGTGCGCATGGACCAGCGCTCATATGTATAAAAGGTGGTGCATCCGTAGATAGGAGTCCTTAAGACTCTAGATAGTTTGCTCTACCACAGCTTACTGTTCTATTGTGTTGCAATTACATCTCTTTCTCCACACTCTTCTCAGAGGGTTTAGGTTGTGGTTAGGTCTGTCCTAACAATGAACTGGTGTCTATTGGCACTGACTGTTGGGGCAATGCCTCGGTGGTGATCGTGTAGTGGGAGGAATCCTTCTAGATTAAGGTAAGCTCTGGTATTCATATTTCAGTGGTCAATTCTCACCACATGCATGGTGCCCAGTGACTGAATGTCTGACTCTTGGCCATCATCCTCAGCCCCATCCTGCATCTCCAACTCGTTCCTCTCTCCCTGACTTCCTTCATCCACTATTTCTATCACCTTGTCTGATTCCTCACCCCCCTCCTCGATTTCTTCAGGGTCTGGCTGCCAACAATGCTTTTGAGGAGGTGGTCCCTCATCAGAAGACTCCAAGCTGTCAGATTCATTTGCGACATGCTTTTTCTTCTTCTGAGCCTTTTGTTTGTGATGTATATGTGTGCCCTGCTGTTCTTTGAGAGCTGCAGCCTTTTCCATTGGTTTGCAAACACATTTGGACATGGATAATTTGTGAGGCAAACAGAACTACAATTGTCACATGACATTTGTGATTGATGTCAAACATGTTACATGTCGTCATGAATTGTGTGTGCAGAAACTACTATTATACTATTGGGACTGTAACCTTGCTGCTGAACTGTATAGATGTAATCATATCTTGACCCTAAGTCTGTTGGTTGCAGCCAGTCACAACCAGTTATGCACAGTTATTTGTTGTCCTTGCACAGCCATAACTGTAACCATAACCAGTTGTACCTGGCAGTGTTGAAACTCTAATGGGTTTCATTAGTATGTAAATCTAATGTGCTTCATTAGTTATCCTATCTAATCTATTATCTTATCTTATCTCCATCTTATCTTATCTTATTAGATTAGAATTAATAACTATTATTTATGTGTTTCATATTTAAGTAATGATAATGAGTCATACAAATGACTCACCAGATCATTGGTTCCTTTAATATGACTAATTATGACTCATATGGCTCCAGAAATGAGTCATATGGCTGCACAATGACTCATAATGACTGTGGAATGAGTCATATGGATTATTATGGAAGGTATATTAATAGATATGACTTAGAATGACTCATAACAGTACCGAAAGCAGTTCTGATAACCATAACAGGTAGTGTACATTGTACTTAGTGTTACACCTTAACTGTGTTGAGAATCATCAACCTCAAGGGCGACGAGAGCAGAACTTCCTCAAGGGTAAGTTAAGCTCCTACACAAGTGCAAGAGGGAGAGTCTGAGTGTGTGAAGACGAGCTGAGAGTTCCCAAGGACGGTTTGACCG
>MIPV01004715.1:10639-21729 GCA_001983365.1 Amanita bisporigera | reverse complement strand
CTCTTTAAAATTATGTAATTTGAAGTTGTTGCAATGGAGATATGATCATATTTTAATGTATTTCTGCTTGTTCATAGCTTAGAATTACACCAAAACCAAATAAAGCCAAAGTGTAAATGTGGACTACAAAACTATAAGTAGGGGTACATATGAAACCAAGAATTATGTAATTTGAAGTTGTTGCCATGTAGATATAGTCAGTTAAATGATTTTGCTTGCTGGTAACATATAATTATACCAAGACCAAACAAGGCCAAAGTGTCAGTGCAGATAGATAACCCAAGATGGAGGCTGCACATTGAATTAAGAATGATGTAATTTGAAGGTGTGATCATGGAGTTATAGGCAACTTAATGAGATGCTGCATTGGGACAGTTAGTTAAGAATAGGCTCAGATTGGACTCAGAGTACGAGCTCACTCCAAGTTCAGCTCGGATTGAATGGTGAAAGTTGCCAGCTCGGATTGAGCTCGGATTGGACTCGGAGCCTACTCGGAATTTGTCACCTTTTAGCACCTACTTGGATTGGACTCAGATTCCACTCGGAGTCCTCGGACTGAGCTTGGATTCCACTCATTTGGGGGGGGGAGTGTAAATTGCTGACTTCAACCCAAAATTGACCATTGTTGTCAGGAATTTTCAGAACCACCTCCCTTGCCACAAGCTCTTTCAGTCCTGAAAAGCCTGAGACTGCAACTCAGTCCACAACTAATCAACCTTCCCTGTTAGCCTAGTCAACAGTTTTGCCACTTTCACAAAGCCTTCCACAAAATGGCGATAAAAGTTGATAAAACCTAAGAACTGTTGCAATTTGTGTTTACTGGTTGGTTCTGGCCATTCAGCCAATGCCCTAACCTTTCCTGGTTCCATATGGATGGAGTCTTGACTGATTACAAGGCCCAGGAAATTGATTTCCAGCTGATCAAACCAACACTTCTCTGGCTTCAATGACAGCTTATGGTTTTCTAGTTTAGCCAATATCCTGTTGACATGCTTGGTATGTTCATCCTGTGATGTTGAAAAGACCAAAATATTGTCCATGTAAATAACCACCCATCCTTCGGCAATCTCCTGCCTAAAGATGTCATTCATCATGGTTTGAAATGTTGCTGGTGAGTTTGTAAGACCAAAGAACATTATAAGTGGCTCAAATAATCCCCAATTGGTGTGGAAAGCAGCTTTCCATTCATCTCCCTCCTTAATCTGGACAGTATTGTAACCCCATCAAATATCCATTTTTGAAAAGACCTTGGCTTTTGACAGTTTGTCCACTAATTCACCAATGAGTGGTAAGGGATACCAGTTTTTGATCATCATTTCATTCAGCCGACAATAATCCTGTACTGGCCAGAGTTTACCATCCTTTTTCTTGACAAAGAAGAATGGAGAAGCCATCAGCGATTTAATGGGTTGAATTCATCCTGTATCAAGATTTTCCTTCAGAAATTCATCCAGCTGTGCCTGTTCGTCCTGGTTTAGTGGATAGATCTTAAAATCCACTGGCTTGGATCCTGGTATCAACTCAATTGTGTGATCCCAAGGTCTTTGTGGTGGTAGTTCATCAAAGGTTTCCTTTTCGAATACCTTTTGATGCCCCAGGTAGTCTTTAGGTACCACATCCCCCAAGGATTGCTTTGCAGCTGTTGCTGCCTCCTTAGCTGCAATATCTGTTGCTACAGATCATATTCTCAACTCCAGTTCTCTGATGTGAATGGCCAGTAATCTCTTGCCATCCTTGAGTGGATCCATTGGATCCATTTCCTCTCAGGTTCATTCACTTCTGACCTGGTCCAACACATTCCTGGGCATCTACTAAATGTCACCTGTTGGCACCGCCAATCGATCACTGGATTGTGCTTCTGCAACCAGTCATACCCAATGAACAAATCCATTTTGCCCAACCTGGCAACTCCACATTTGATTACCTCCTCATGATCACCTATTCGCAACTTGAATTGCATCATGTATTCCAGGCTGCCCATCGCATTATGGGTTCCATCCACATTATACTGGCATTGGCCTCAGCATTTTTCGTTTATTCAGTTTATGACATTTTATGAATTCATCATTGATGCAGGTACCTGTGCAACCTGAATCTAGCAATGCTTGTATCTCAATAGTGTGACCCATATCCATGGTGGTGATGACTGCTTTGAGGTTCATTTCCTGTTTGCCCATAGCCTTGACCATTTGACTCCTCAAATGTGCTAGATTCCATAACACATCTTGTTCAGACAGCTTATTTAAGTGATCAACTACATAATTCTTCATTTACCTCATTGACCCATTTGTTGTGAGCCCATTGTTGTAGACACTGCATTGCCATAGTCTTGTCCTGTTGCCATATCCTTCTTAACACCCATTCAGGGGACCAGGTTCTTAGTTGTGGTTTTGCACTCATGCTGAGGTTTCTTACTTGATGAATTTGTGACCTGCACTCATATAATAATTATGGAACTACTATACAAGAGTCCTTGTCTGAGCTAAAAACCTTTTGAGCCAGTAGCTCTGAGCGCACTCCTACTGGCTGCTGCCAAAACCCTTTGCCTTGCCCATCTCTTCCCATTGCTCTTCAGTGAGCTCCTCTATCTGTACCTCCCTCATATGCCCTTTTCCTTTCTCAGAGCATGTTGATGAGCTGTGCCCAGCTGTGACTGTGGATCACGCCAGGAGTCACACCACAACCAGCAGTAGGTTACCATCGAACAGAAGAAGACACACGTGACAACTCCACTATGGAATGAACAGTGCATTAAATGCCTACAGCACTTGCGCTATTGACAACAAAAGTCCACCACAGAACACAACTATCTGGTACCAGCAACAAGTTCTGCAACTTCCACACAGCTGCAAGAATCCTGCATTCCTGCTCAAACTCCATGCTCACATCCATGACAGACCATGTGACTTCCACTCCAATGCCTTGAGATCACACTGACCACCCAATGACTAAGCATCACCACTTCCACTTTAGGACACTCCATGTCAAGACCCTAGATCCTGATGCACCTGGAATAACACAATTGACAGGAAAACTTAAGCTCCACCCAGAGTAATGGATTATGACTGATCACCACAGCACATCATGATGAAACAGGAGTCTGTATCAAAACAGTGACCATCTGTTCCAGCTACCACCATGACAGTGCAGCAAGTGGAATTTCCAGACAATTGCAACAGGCCACACATACACTAGAGAAATTCAATGAAGTCCCCTTGTGTTAGTAGAGTCTAAAATGTATATAAAGCACAGTCTCTCATAGTCAGCATGATGGGATATATATGATCAGCATCCTATGACCTAGAGCAAGTACAAAAGCAAGAAATCTGCTATACCCTTCGTTCTTGTCTTCACGCAAGTCTGCTACAGTTCTGGAGGTCTTTACACTCAGCCACCTATTCCGCATGGAATCCAAGCATTCCGAGCGGAATCCTAGGACTCCACTGGGAATATTCTGAGCTGAACATTTTCCACTAGGAATGACTTTCTCCACCCAAAATTAGGGAGACAGTCCTGGTGGACTCCCAGTAGGTTCCCAGTCCATTCCCAGTCTGATGCTAGGAATGGAAGCACCATTCCTAGGATTCCTACCCACTCGGACTGGGTAGGACTGGGAATTGTCACTAGCATGACATCATTATCACTGTTGTGTCACATTAGCATAATCAAACACATAACATATCAGCACTTGAACCCCATAGAATATCTCCTAGACAGATTCACACAATATATTCTATTTTCCCACACTCAACTCAACTTCCTCCATGTGTTCCCACACTAATCTTCCCCCACTTTTGAACATTTCAGCACTCTACCTCAGAATCTCCTGCATTTCCCTCAAAATAATTTTCTGTACATACACCAAGACTTTCACACAGTTATATGAACTTCCTGGATGTTTTCCCACACTGTACTAATTTTCCCATGTTCCAATCAATTTCCAACATATGTTTAGTAATCTACTTAAGTAGAATCATCCCCATATACCTTCCTGCCCACATTCCCACACTATATATTATTTCCTACACTCAACTCAACTTCCTCCATGTATTCCCACACTAATTTTTCCACACTTTTGAACATTTCAGCACTTTACCTCAGACTCTCCTGCATTTCCCTCAAAATAATTTTATGTACATACACCAAGACTTTCACACAGTTATATGAACCCACTGTACTACTTGTTACGGTTTCTTTTCTTTCCTTGTCATCCTTGTTACTCAGCAGATGGACTTATCCTAGTTATATCAGCATCATTACTATACGTATTGCCTTGGACGTTATTTCCATTTAGTAGTTACTTTCATCTTTCCTTCTCAGGTAGCTACAGCCTTCTTCCTTTTCAGCGTTTCTATTGTTCTCCAAACATATATAAAGACCTCTCCTGTACAGTAGTACCTCAGTTCCAACTTAGACAAATCTTACCTTCCTCTCAGCCTCTGAATCATCGCCTCTCTTCCTCATCGCTGAATGCATCGACCTAAGGGCCTTCGTCGTCATCAGACTTAGCGTCCTCGTCATTTTATCAGTAGTCGTCACGACTGGGAGCAGACCGAGACTCTGTTTGTTGTTTCTAAGTACAACAAAGAAGGCATCGTCCATAACATAAGTTGGAACTCAAGGAACTGCTCAGTGCATTGTCACTAGCAAGACATCATTGATCCAAAGAACTTCGAAGAAAGACCTCCTAACAGAGCAGTCGCTTTTGACGGAAACTTTTATCTCGAAAGAACTGAAGTCTTCTTTTCCATACTCAGTAACCAGTGGTGTTGGAAAGGAGTAAAGAAGAACATCCCTATCAGTGAAAGCTATTTTACAGGAGAATACAAAGAAGGAGATCCAGACGAAGAATTACCTAGGAAACTTTGGATCGAGTGGTACAACAAAGAATACGACGTTAAACACCTCCTTTTAGAAAAGCCTGTTGCCGAACCAGAAGCTACCTGGTGGACAGAATTTGCACCATACCATAAACTCAGTCTAGGAGCAGCGTTTTTTGCAGCACCACCTGAAACCATCACAGCCTGGTACCAATTCTGCGAAGGAAAGAGGGACGAAGAACCAAAGAAAGAAATGACCAATACAATGGAGGTTACCAAAGGAGATATCAAACCACAGCCCATCAGGGTCTTCACAGGAAAACGAACTGAGGCGCAGTCATTTTTAGACTCCCTCGAAGATTTCTTCGCTCTCAATGAAAAGAACTATGAGGGCAAAGACAAGAAAAAGGTCAGATACACTCTAGCATGCTTAGGACCAGAGCTGGACAATTGGAAAACAATAATCCGAGGCGAATTGAACGCCAACAAAGGAAAAACAACAGGAATACAATGGAATGATTATGAAACGTTCAGGCAACGTTTCATCGCCGACTGGGGAGAAATTAATAGCGCAGTCAGGGCCCTAAACAAATTAGCCAATCTAAGCATAGGAGGGGGAGTTTCAGTCCCTGAATACATCCGGAAATTCCGCACCCTGATAGAGCTCACCGGCCTCACCGGATTAACCGCTCAACTCCAAGCTTTCGTTCGAAAACTCCCAGACAGCATCGCTACCAAAGTCTTAGAGCATCAGATGGAATATAAAACCATGAACAACGCTTATACAAAAGCGGAACAGCTCCACTTCACTTGGGAAACTATGCGACTTATGGGGAAAGGGTCCAGATCAGGAGAACGACCTGGTTTCAATCGAAACTCTAACAGGGGCAACCAAACAGGAGCTAGTCGGACCGTTAACACTATGCCCACTGGACGATTAACCGAAGCACAAAAGGAGGAGTATAGAAAAGCAGGAAAATGTTTCAGATGCGGTACACAGGGACACATCTCCTGGAACTGCCCCAAGCGCAACAACAACTCATCCGGATCCTCCTCCAAGGGCAGGAATATTCACTCAATCACCGAAGAAAAATCCACTGAGGAAACAGGAGGCTCGATCAAAACAATCAGGGCAATGTTGGCCGAGTTGACCAAAGAAGAAAGGAACACCTTCTTAAACAAACTTGAAACGGAGGGTTTTTAATCAGGAAGCGTCAGGCAGCAGTTGACACTTCCTCCAATGGACTAGAACAATTAGCACTCGATTCTGTAACTGTACAATCAAACAATGATAGAAGAATCTCGATCCCTGTTCAATCGTCCGACCTACCTGCTGAAACCTCTGCATTAATCGACTGCGGAGCTGATGGAAATTTTATTGATGAAGAAATCACGAAAAACCTACAGAAGGAAAAATTACGAAAACGACTTCGAGTGTGAAACGCTGATGGAACAATTAATACCAATGGAGTAATCACTCACAGGATACGCATCAACTACTCCATAGGGGGAATGATGCATGATAATTGGTTCTTGATCACGAAATTAGGAGAACAACGTCTAATCTTGGGAATTCCCTGGTTGGAGAAACACAATCCAATGATTAATTGGAAAGACAAAACGATTCAGCTAGAGCAAATCAAAGAAGAGGATGATCGACCGATCTGGCAAATGGCCCTTGATAGTAAACAATGGGGAGAAGACGATTACTGGATCAGAGTAAAAACATCGACTTCCCAATCACTGGAACACCAGCTCAGAAAGGATGAACTGCCAAATACGTTACCATCAGAATATAATAGATGGAAGGAAGTCTTCGAAAAGAAAGCTTCGGAGCGATTCCCATCCACTAGACCCTGGGATCATGCGATCGAACTAAAACAAGGTTTCTCTCCGAAAGTGAGCAAGATCTACCCACTATCTTTGAAGGAACAATTGTCCTTGGATGAGTGGATCACAGAACAAGTCGCAAAAGGATACATTAGACCATCGAAATCCCCACAGGCCTCTCCATTTTTCTTTGTTGCGAAAAAGGAAAGCGGCGCCTTGAGACCTTGTCAGGATTACAGATATCTAAACGAGTGGACAATCAAAAACGCTTACCTGCTACCCCTTGTTTCCGATCTAATGACGAAATTATCCAGTGCACAATATTTTACGAAACTAGACCTCAGATGGGGATACAACAATGTCCGGATCAAAGCAGGAGACGAATGGAAGGCTGCATTTATCACAAACAGGGGCCTTTATGAACCAACAGTAATGTTCTTCAGTCTCTGTAATTCACCATCAACATTCCAGACAATGATGAATGAGTACTTTCAGGATATGATTAACGAAGGATGGCTCATTATCTACATGGACAATCTTCTGATCTGCGCCAATACAAAAGAGGAACTAGAAATACGAACGAAACACGTGCTTCAGAGATTACAGGAAAATGATCTCTTCCTGAAACTTGAAAAGTGCAAATTCGCAGTACAGGAAGTAGAATTTCTTGGCATGATCATCAAACCAGGGCGAATACAGATGGATCCGATCAAGTTGGCAGGAATAGCCAATTGGCCAGCCCCTTCTACAGTGAAACAAGTTCGATCATTCCTTGGATTTGGAAACTTTTATTGACAATTCATTGGAAATTTTGCATCTCTAGCAAGGCCACTCACCAACCTAACAAGAAAAGACGTACCATTCACTTGGAGCACAGAGCAACAGAAATTGTTTGATGTACTAAAGGAAAAGTTCGCATCCATGCCAGTACTAGTGATGCCAGATGTGACAAAACCATTCATTCTTCAAACGGACGCATCTAATAAAGCAATCGGAGCAGTGTAACGGATCGATTCCGGCTATGCTGGAACTGATGCCGGAAGCTCCCATCCATGCGCCGTTGGACACCGGACCTTGCAACACCCATTGGAGGCACCGACAAGCACCGACAAGCCGAGCCGAGACCTTCGGCACCCCTTCGGCGCCGCCGAAGCCCAGAACGGGATAGTTAATGGACCAAGTACACACATAGTACACGAGGCGGCATGTATATAGCCACGTAGTGGTTCGAAAAATGGGGTTTCCCTTCCGACCACTTCCCAACTACTTTCCGGAGCCCAAACGAGTGCAACCGAAGCAGGGCGAGCACCCTCGGTGCTGCCGAACTCGCTCGGCAGCAACTGCCGACGGAGGCTGCACCCCAATGCGGCTTCTGTGTAGTTGTTTCAGCAGTGTTAAAACAGGCGGATGAAACAGGAGCTCTACACCCTTGCGGATTCATCTCACACGCACTAACACCAACGGAGCAAAATTATCAGATCTATGATCGGGAACTGCTAGTAATTATCAAGGGACTCGCAACCTGGAGACATTTACTACATGGATCACCGCATACAATGATTATACATTGTGATCACAAGAACCTGTCATTCTACCGCACACCGCAACGGCTAACACCTAGGCAAGCATGATGGTCTTCATTTTTATCTGAATTTGACCTATGCATCGAACATGTCCCTGGAACAAAAATGTTTGAAGCTGATGTGCTGTCAAGACGCCCAGATCATATGGGGAATGAAGAACAGCTAGAAGAAACGATGGTGTTACCCCCTGAACGATTCATTAATTTGATCGCAGAAGATTTGGTAACAGATCTCCAGAAGGCAATGTCAAAAGATGATTTTGGACGAATTCTGATCGAGGTAGTCGAGAAACACCACACTCCGCCAATCAAATCGCAGCTTCAGGACTGGACATACGTAAACGGACTAATTCATTACCAAGGGAAGGTCTATATCCCTGACCATGATGGCTTGCGTACAAGTTTGATCAAGAAAATACACGAGGCGATTACAGCAGGGCATCCGGGACGTTTTAAAACATTGGAACTACTCAAAAGGGACTATTGGTGGCCAGGGATGTATAGGCACGTAAAGGAATGGATCGAAGGCTGCGCACTGTGTCAACAAATGAAGGTTAACATGCATCCAAACACACCGGCATATCAACCGATCCAATCAAAAGCTACAAGGCCGTTTCAGCAAGTCACCCTGGATTTCATCACCGATCTACCCCTTTCAGACGGTTTCGACTCCATTCTGGTCACAGTGGACCATGGTCTTACAAAGGGGGTAATTTTTACACCATGTAACAAAACAATCGACACTCTGGGAACAGCAAACATATACATTACTGAGATCTTCAAGCGATTTGGCCTCCCTGATATGCTCATCTCGGATAGAGGACCACAGTTCTCAGCAAAAGTCTTCTAAGAAATCAGAAAAGCGCTAGGAATCGACCACAGGATGAGCACAGCATATCATCCACAGACTGATGGAGAAACAGAACAAGTCAATCAAGAATTAGAAGTCTACCTTTGAATGTTCTGCACTAATGAACCACACAAATGCAAAGGATTACTCCCAATTGCTGAATTTGCTCACAATAACCGACATCATGATGCCGTCAAAGCATCACCGTTTTAGCTAATGTATGGAACCGATCCTGTAGCACTTCCCACTGCTTCCCACAGGATGAGTACACCTGCAGCAGAGGAGCGACTGCTACAGTTACAAAAAGCAAGGGAGGAAGCGCTAGCAGCACATGAATTAGCTAGACAATTAGTGGCAAAACGATGAAGAGACAAGTCCATACAGTTCGAAAAAGGCGACAAGGTCTGGCTCGAAAATAGAAATCTACACATTCCATACCAGTCGAGGAAACTAGCGCCAAAACAAGAAGGACCCTTTGTTATTGAACAAGTAATGGGACCGGTGATGTACAAATTAAAATTACCAAAGCAATGGCGCATTCACCCTGTGTTTCATGCGTCCCTACTATCCCCTTACAAGCAAACCGAAGCTCACGGCCCAAATTATATGACGCCACCTCCTGATATCATAAATGGGAATGAAGAATATGAAGTAGAAGCAATTCTCACACACCAAAAATGCGGCGCAGGGTATCAATACCTGGTCAAATGGAAAGGCTACAGATCAAATGACAACTCGTGGGAACCTGAGCGCAACTTGGGTAACGCTGCAGAAGTCCTGCTAGGATATAAAGCCAGGAGACAGTGGTAAGAGAAAGGAAAAGCTATCATGGTCACATATCACAACCGCAGACACCTCAAACTTAACAGCATATATGCGTGGAACTATGCTCCCATTCATGCCAAATTCTCGGCATCAAGAAAACTCCCACAATACGTGCAATTCTTTATCCTAGAGCCATATCACCTACACCCCTTTCGAGGACGACATTCATTTTATTACAGAGACAGGAACGTAAAATGCATCACAGTCAAAGCATTTAAAGGAAGGCCTCTACCCCTGAACCCGAGACATAACCATAATCAAATTACACACGACCCACTCTACTACACCCCTGAACGATGCAACGAGAGAATAAGACAAAATATAGAAGCTATTCAGACATTGAACGACTGGATCGATAACAGGTCTTATAGCATCGTTAATAACACATGGACAACCGAGGATCCAGGAAGAGATAACAGCGACAGCGAAATGGGAGAAATTAGCGATCAATGGGAAGACTTAGGAACAATATACTACGAAATGTTCCCACCATGAGTAGTCCCTCTGTGCACCCCTTTCGTTCTCCCACCGAGTTATGCAATTGCCACAGATCGTCAGATACCTCCTCCACCATGCATGCCAAACCCACCATTCTATAACCATCACGAATTTGAACCAGGATACCCTAGAATCCGAAGTATTATCAGGAGAACGAATAACGGATGGCAGTACTACTATCCAAACCACGAGAACTATGACGAAATGGAACTGCCTTCTGATCCAGGAACAATACCATCATCCCCTACATCAACTACGTCCGCCGAACGGTTTGCAGAAGAACTATTTCAAATGATCTTGCAATGACCCGCAGATGATCCAATATGGGATGTTTCATATGAAGAACCCACGATCGAGGAGTTAACCAGAAACGTCACAACCAATTGGCCAAATACAGATGAAGTGATTGTATTGAATGATGAAGAGTTTGAAGACAGGATCAGGGATGAAGGAAACAGTTGAAACGGTCGATCTTTATAAAAACCCCAGTACAGTCTGAATATCTGCAGTCTTCGACATATCATCGCCGTTCCAAAAGACCTTTACTCTCAAACCACTACTTCTCCCTCCTCAATGGCCGATTTCACCAACGTTTTTGTCGCCACCACCTCTGGCCCCATTCAGAACCTCACGGCCACCACCTCTGACGTTCACCACGCGGCGGTCAGAGTAATAGAACAGGTCG
>MIPV01004663.1:0-19625 GCA_001983365.1 Amanita bisporigera | reverse complement strand
AGGAGGTGTCATAGACATGTGATTAACTAGGCATGCATGTGATAAAAGGAGCAAGGCATGTGATAGTATGGTAGACAGGTGATAATGAATGTATACCATGTGATAAAAGGAACTCTGGCATAAATGATGAAGTAAGAATGCATAATGATGAGAAAAACATTCTGCATAGGGATAGGGGTGTTTACATAAGCATACTTGATGTGTGATTGTTACATAGCCTCTGTTCTAAACTAAAAGTCTATCTTTTCCAAAGATAAAAATCAATATTTATTTACAAAGAGTGAGATAAAACTCAATGGTAGTCCTTTCCTATGTGTTCATGTTGTGTGTGGCATTGTCATCATATACAAACTCAAGGTGAGGGTCTTCTCCATAGCATAGCAATGATGAGGGGTGCATTGTTGATAATGATTTGGATGGCCTAAGGGAACCCAGTTGGACCTGGAAAGATGAGGAGGTGGGTTCCTGGTGGGCAGTCTGAGTCCCTGTGTAGAAAACACTGCCTGGTGTTGTGGATGAGCATTTTGACATGTATTCTGACATGTTATTTGTGGCCTTGCTTCAGTGGCTTCATCAGCAAGTTTGGAGCAGCTGGTGGGCAAGGAGGAGGGGTGGTAATTGACTTCTACTCTTCTAGCTTGAATGGGAGCAGGTTTGCAGCACTGGCACTCTTCTCTAGGTGTGGTAGGAGGAGGAAGGGGTGTCGCCACTGTTGCTGATGCATAGGTGGGCCTGCTAGGTCCTGTTACAGTTCTTTTTCCTCTTTGTCATCCTCATTACTCAGCAGATGGACACATCCCTATCCACATCATCAACATTACATCACACACTGCTATGGACACTATCTCCTTTCATAGTTACCTTCACCTTTCCTTTCTCAGGTTGCTACAGCTTTCTTTCCTTTTTTTATCATTCTTATTGTTCTCTAAAACATATATAAGACCTCTCATGTACAGTAGAACCTCAGTTCCAACTTAGACGAGTTTTACCTTCATCTCAGCTCTCAGAACTTCGCCTTTCTTCCTCATTGTTGAACACATCATCCTAAGGACTTTCGTCATCTTCTGACTTAGGGTCTTTGTCGCATATAAACTTGCTGACATGACTGGGAGCAGGCTGAGACTCTGCTCATCGTTCCTAAGTATGACAAAGAAGGCATCATCCATAACACAAGTTGGAACTCAAGGAACTGCTCAGTGCATCATCACTAGCTAGACATCATTGATACCAAGAACTTTAAAGAAAGACCTCCTAACAGAGCCATTCCCTTTGACAGACTTTTACCTCAAAAGAACTGAAGTCTTCTTTTCCACACTCAACAATCAGTGGTGTTGGAAAGGAGTAAAGAAGAACATCCCCATTGACAAAAGTTATTTCACAGGGGAATACAAAGAAGGAGATCCAGACAATGGACTACCAAGAAAACTCTGGGTTGAGTGGTACAACCAGGAAAACAACGTTAAATATCTCCTTCTAGAAAGACCTATCACTGAACCCAAACTCTCCTGGTGGACAGAATTTGCAGCATATTTTAAGCTCAGCCAAGCAGACTCATTCTTTGCAGTACCACCAGAAACTATCACAGCCTGGTACCAATTTTGTGAGGAAAAAAGGAAAGAACAGGACAAATACAAGGAACCAAAGAAGGAAATGACCAACACAACAGAAATTACCAAAGGAGATATCAAACTGCAGCCCATCAGGGTCTTTACAGGAAAATGAACCAAGGCCCAATCATTTTTAGACTCCCTTGATGATTTCTTCGCTCTCAACTTGAACAACTATGAGGGCAAAGATGAGAAAAAGACTAGGTACAAGCTGGCATACCTCAGACCAGAACTAGATAACTGGAAAACGATCATTTGAAGCAAGTTAAGCACCAACAAAGGGAAGAAGGAAGGGTTACAATGGGACAATCACAAATCTTTCCAGCAGCTTCATTGCTGATTGGGGGGAAGTCAACAGTGCAGTCCAAGCCCTGAACAAATTAGCCAATTTGAGTGTGGGAGGGGGAGTTTCAGTCCCTGAATACATCCAAAAATTCCACACCCTGATTGAACTCACTGGGCTCACTGGATTAACCACTCAACTCCAAGCCTTTGTTCAAAAACTCCCAGACAGCATTGCTACCAAAGTCTTAGAGCATCAGATGGAGTATAAGACCATGAACAACACCTACACAAAGGTGGAACAACTCCACTTTGCCTGGGAAACAATGAGACTTATGGGGAAAGGATCCAGATCAGGAGATCGATCTAGTTTCAATAGAAACACCAATAGAAACAACCAGATCTAATCAAACCGTCAATGCAATGCCCACAGGATGATTAACCGAAGCACAGAAAGAAGTGTTTGATTGTACAATTACAGAATCAAGTGCTAAGTGTTCTAGTCCATTGGAGGAAGTGTCAACTGCTGTCTGGCACTTCCTAATCAAAAACCCTCTGTTTCAAGTTTGTTTAAGAAGGTGTTCCGTTCTTCTTCGCTTAATTTGGTCATCATTGCTCTGATGGCTTTAATGGAACTCCCTTGATCATTGGTTTCTTTCTCTTTGGTGATTGAAAAAATATTCCTATTCTGGGAGGAGGATCTGGGTGGGTTATTGTTGCACTTAGGGCAGTTCCAGGAGATGTGTCCCTGTGTTCTGCATCTGAAGAATTTCCCTGTTTTCCTATATTCAGCAGAAGTAGTGGGTGTGTCCCAGTCACCACGAAATAAGGTGAAACACCCATGCATCGTTTTGCTGTAACTCATTTCAACCAGAAGACTGAATGTAATGCAGCAGCCCAATTTGACACCTGTCCTTCACTTGCCTTATATAATGCTTGTCAAATGTCATAGTGACTCCACTCCACAATCCCATTGGCATGCAAGTTGTAGCCTGATGCATATATGATGGATGTGGTATTTCTTGGCCAGATAGTTGACTGTGTGGATAATTGGAGCTGGCATGTCAGTATCTGCTACAAGAGCTGTGGTGAGGAAACATTCTCTATTGTTGGTGCTCCTTCCTAATTGTGAGTGCTGCACTGTGTGGTGTTGCAGAATTACGTGGCAATGCTGGAATTGGGTGGGGACTGGTAATAAACCTTAACCTCTACTGGCAGGAGAAACCAGTGTTGATGAGGTAAGACTGTGGCAGGCCTAGAAGATTCCTGTCAATACTGAGAAGTGTGACAGTTTTGTGATGCTTGGGTCTGCTGTTCTGAGTAACCATTGATAAGCTACTCCAGCACTGCAGGAGAGACAGGCCGAGTACATATGAGTAGAGAGAGAGAGTGGGGCAGGTCCAAGAAGATTCCCATCGCTTGTAGATAAAATGCAGTCTAAGTCACAGACACAAATTGCAGAGTGCAATAGAAACCTAGAGTTGTCAAACATGGTATGCGACTTTTGCAACACAAGAAGGGACAATTTGTGAAGAACAGGGCCAGTGGGAATGTGCGACTTTCACCCAGGTGTGGTGCAGTGGTGTCTTGGCACAAGGAAGAAGGTCAGCAAGCTGTCCAGGAAATGCATACAAGCAAGAGCGCCATGCAGCTACTACTCTGAAAAAGGGGGGGGTTCTTGTTCTTCTTGCTACTCTACAAAGCCATCTCTATATATGTATTTGCACCTATTTCTACACTATACACTAGCTAATTGAAACAGCACTCTTATGACACTCGCTGCGAGGAACATTGGGCCAGGGCAATGGACAGGTGAATGCGATCGACTTGTTACACAAGTCCTCTGCAGGCAACCATGCAACCTTGGCAATTGAATGCTACCTCTTGTTTGCTGTTAACCGCAACCCTTGAAATGCACTAGTGCAGGCCATAATATTCTAGGCAGTACTTCCACAATCACTTGCCAACTCCACTGATGTATGTGAGCCCTGTACATGTATCCCATTTGGCTGTGGGTGGTTAGGCTTGGTGACCTGTGAATGAAGTGGTGCAAAAGGCGAATAGACCATGCGCTGTAGTATCATGCTGGGCATGTAAGGTATGCAAATTAGGTCTGCTGTGGGGTTGAACTCGTACAGTGCCTCATCTGGGTATTGTATGGCTAGTCTCGGTTGAAGGCTGCCTAAGATGGCCACGTTGTCAGCGAATGGCAGTGCATGCAAGGTTGAATATACTGGTACAAGGCGATTGTCTGGGATGGGTGCAAGGAACACTGTGCCATCCCCTGCTAACAAGGGCCTTCCTTGGGCTGTATTTGGTAAATCAATGTAAGGACCACTGTATCGCATGCTGTCTGTAGATCTGAGCCATACAAACTGCATGGCTTGAAAGTCGGTGTGAGGAGTGTCCCCTGGCATGCAAATGGATTCTATAACTTCGATGACTGGGTGATTTTCATCATGTGCAAAGTCTGTTTTGTGGTCATTGTACACCTGAAACACTGGGCATGCCAGCAGTTCTGGTTCTTCTGCATACCAACTTTCCTCCGCCACTCAATTGAGCGCAGTTAGTAGTGAGGTCTCGAGTCATCAGTCCATGTTGTCTAGACCTATTACTTCACTCAACTCTGTGGGGCGAAAGCCTGGGAGTCCAACGCTGTGTACATTTTCCATTGCCTGAGCTATGTTGCACATCGTGGACGGTGCATTAGCTATCTGCTCTTTGAGTGATAAGATCCTGGCAGGCATGTCCTCGTCTGTGTAACGAAAAAAGGCGAATGGTCCTCGCAGCTGCTCATCGCCTTTTATGTGCCTTGTGTGTGATATTATGCATTTTTCGGTTAGCCCATCTGCTGACCTTGTGATGCCCTGACTTCGCCTAGACCCCACCAATCTGCTTTGTAGTCCCTGTGCCTGCAACTCTTGCACTATCTTTGTGCTGTAATTCCCTCCCTGGTCTGCTTCATTAGTAGTGTGCCACCTTTCCTGCACGGTCTCCTTGTGCACCATGAGTCACCTCGCGTATGTCGCCTTGCCACATTCTTTGCCCGACTTGTCCGCTGGTGTTGCCCTACAACCAACGCCTACTTCGCCAACTGTGTACCTTGCCATTCTACCTGCTTTGCTTGTCCAATCTGATGATGTCGCTCAATGCCTACTTCGCCATCCACTGCCATGGCAGTCTCATCACTGTGACAATATTCCAAAGGTGCAATTGGGTGGCCAAAGTGTGACAAGGTATCGGGAGTGATCCTGGTTTCTGGTGCACAGCTGCAGTGCTTCCGAGGGTGTGACAGGGTTTCCGAGTCTCAGGTCAGTGTGACTGAGTGGTGTGATGAACTATCTGAAGTGTTCCTGAAGGTGTGACAGTGTTTCTGAGGTTTGGGTCTATGGGACAGAGTGGTGTGGTGAGATTCCGAAGGGTTTCCAAAGGTGTGACTGAAAGGTTTCTGAGGCTTGGGTTCATGACTGTGCTCAAGGCCGAGAATGTGACAAGATGAATGATACAAGATGTGACATGACCGAAGGTAGACTGTAATTTGTCATCTGAGAGTGGGATCTATTGTGCCATGGTGGTTCTATTTGCTATTTTCTACAGTGTATCTGAGGCTATATATACATTTCCAAGATCTACTTTATGAGAGGGGAATCCTTTGGCATTTCCTCAATGAGTCTAGGTGTGGTGGTGATGAAGCCTAGTGTGACAGTGCATCAGGGTTGATGTCACTAATGTTTTTAGCAGTCTTTTCCTGATCTGGGTAGTCATCCTATTGTAAGGCTTAGTTGGTGCTATTCCTAGTCTGTGTTGGGTTCCCAAGAGTGGACTTGGTGTTGGTTAGCATGGTTGGTCATATTCTGAGCTTCGGAATCATGTTTTCGGGTGATTCTGTGACAATTCCGATGTGTGGCTGTGCTGGTTTCGGCCTCTGGTGTCTCAGGGATGCTCAGAAATGCTCCTTTGCTTTCATGTGCTTCATGTTTGTCTCTCTGTTGCTCGGAAACTCTCAGGAAACATCGGAATGACTTCAGGTTTGCTTTGGGTTTCTCCATATTAGTCATCATTCTCTGGCTACTGGTGAGCCCAGGCTCATCACCGGGTTTGTGGTGATGCTGCTGTTGCTGGCAATCTATTGATCTGGTGCATAAACCCGTAAAGGTTGTCAATCCAGTCGTCAAATTCCTTGTCTTCTTCACTGTCTGGTTCCTTGTCTAGTGGTTGGGGTGGATGTCAAGATAATCTATCTGGCACATGCAGTCTTCCAGGTACATGGACCAGTTTAAAATGGAACATCAGAATGGATAAAATCCAGTGGTTGATGGAAGTGGAAGGCGTGATATCCAGGTTCTTCAATATGTCTTTGATATACCACGCGTCAACTTCTACTATCAAATTCCACACTCCAATAAGATATAGCTTGAGCACTTTTAAGGCATGGTACAACCTGTAGATTTCCAGCTTTGGTTGTGAAAAGCAGGCCTCATGCTCGTTCAAAGTGATAGACCCGAAGTGGTTGTAGTAACAGATGGACAGCTTGTCCAGATCACATTGGCACAGAAAGAAACCTACAGCAATCCACAAAGTATCCACAGTAATATATCTCTCCACAGCCTAGACACAGACTGGGAGTAGTTTTGGTGAGGTCATCAAAGAGGTCCCATCAACTCTGGTAAGACTTGTAAAGTCATGCATCGCAGAAAAGAGCAGAAGTAGCAGGTGGTTGCAGACAATGGAAGTTGCAGATAACTGCAGAAACATATGTGTGACAAATGTGAGCTTCATGTGATGAAAGTGACAGTAGTGCGGATAAGAGCGGACTCAGTGGGTGGTTGCAGATAAGAGTGGACTTGCACATGGGTAAATGGTGTTACAATTTCTTTTCCTTCCTTGTCATCGTCATTACTCAGCGGACATACATATCCTAGTTACATCATCATCATTACTATATGCATCACCTTGGACGTTATTTCCATTCAGTAGCTTCTTTCACTTTTCCTTTCTTAGGTAGCTACAGCCTCCTTTCCTTTTCTGACATTCTTATTGTCTCCCAAACGTACATAAAGGCTACTCATGTACAGTAGAACTCCAGTTCCAACTTAGACGAGTTTTACCTTCCTCTCAGCCTCTGAACCATCACCTCTCTTCTTCACCATTGATCACATCAACCAAGGGACCTTCATCATCATCAGACTTAGTGTCCTCATCTTCACATCAATCGTCGTTCATGACCAGGAGCAGACTGAGACTCTGTTCGTCGTTTCTAAGTACAACAAAGAAGGCATCATTCATAACATAAGTTGGAACTCAAGGAACCACTCAGTGCATCATCACTAGCAAGACATCATTGATCCCAAGAATTTTGAAGAAAGGCCTCCTAACAGAGCAGTCATTTTTGACGGAGATTTCTATCTCAAAAGAACAGAAGTCTTCTTTTCCGCACTCAGTAATCAGTGGTGTTGGAGAGGAGTAAAGAAGAACATCCCTATCGATGAAAGCTATTTTACAGGGGAATACAAAGAAGGAGATCCAGATGAAGAATTACCCAGAAAACTTTGGATCAAGTGGTACAACAAAGAATATGATGTTAAACATCTCCTAGAAAAACCCATCACCAAACCAGAACTTACCTGGTGGATAGAATTCGCACCATACTACAAACTCAGTCTAGGAGCAGCATTTTTTGCACCACCACCTGAAACTGTCACAGCCTGGTACCAATTCTGCGAAGAGAAAAGGGATGAACAAGACAAAGAACCAAAGAAGGAAATGACCGATACAACGGAGTCCACCAAAGGAGATATCAAACTGCAGCCCATCAGGGTCTTTACAGGAACATGAACAGAGGCACAGTCATTCTTAGACTCCCTCGAAGATTTCTTCGCTCTTAATGAAAATAATTATAAGGGCAAAGACGAGAAAAAGATCAGGTACACTCTAGCATGTTTGGGACCAGAGCTAGACAATTGGAAAATGATCATCCAAGGCAAGCTAAATGCCAACAAGGGAAAAGCAACAGGAATACAATGGAGTAATTATGAAACATTCCATCAACATTTCATCGCCGATTGGGGAGAGATCAACAGCACAGTCAGGGCCCTAAATGAACTAGCCAATTTGAGCATAGGAGGGGGAGTTACAGTCCCTGAAGACATCCGAAAATTCCGCACCCTGATCAAACTCACTGGCCTTACTGGATTAACTGCTCAACTCCAGGCCTTTGTTTGAAAACTCCCAGACAGCATCACTACCAAAGTTCTGGAGCATCAGATGGATTATAAAACCATGAACGACGCTTATACAAAAGCAGAGCAGCTCCACTTCGCATGGGAAACGATGAGACTCATGGGAAAAGGATCCAGATCAGGAGATCAATCCAGTTTCAATCAAAATTCCAACAGGGGCAGTCAGTCAGGATCTAATCAGACTGTCAATGCAATGCCAACTGGACAACTAACTGAAGCACAGAAAGAAGAATATAGGAAAGCAGGAAAATGTTTCAGATGTGGTGTACAGGGACACATTTTGTGGAACTGCCCTAAGCGCAACAACAACTCATCTGGATCCTCCTCCCAGGGTAAAAATATTTGCTCAATCACTGAGGAAAAATCCACCAAAGAAACAGGAGGCTCAATCAAAACGATCAGGGCAATGTTGACCAAATTAACTGAAGAAGAAAGGAACACCTTCCTAAATGAACTTGAAACGGAGGGTTTTTAATCAGGAAGCATCAGGGAGCAGTTGACACTTCCTCCAATGGACTAGAACAATTAGCACTTGATTCTGTAATTGTACAATCAAACAATATCAGAAGAATCTTGATCCCTGTTCAATTGTCTGATCTACCTGCTGAAACCTCTGCACTAATTGACTGCGGAGCTGATGGGAACTTTATTGATGAAGAAATCACAAAAAACTTACAGAAGGAAAAATTACGAAAACCACTTTGAGTACGAAATGCTGATGGAACAATTAATACCAATGGAGAAATCACTCACAGGACACGCATCAATTACTCCATAGGGGGAACAGTATATGACAATTGGTTCTTGGTCACAAAACTAGGAGAACAGCATCTAATTCTGGGAATTTCCTGGTTGGAAAAACATAATCCGATGATTAACTGGAAAAGCAAAACAGTTCAGTTGGAACAAATCAAAGAAGAAGATAATCAACCAATCTGGCAAATAGCCCTCAACAGTAAACAGTGGGGAGAAGACAATTATTGGATCAGAGTAAAGACATTGACTTCTCAATCACTGGAACACCAGCTCAAAAGGGACGAACCGCCAACTACCCTACCATCAGAATACAATAAATGGAAGGAAGTCTTCAAAAAGAAAGCCTCAGAGCAATTCCCATCAACTAGACCCTGGGATCACGCGATTGAACTAAAACAAGGTTTCTCTCCGAAAGTGAGCAAGATCTACCTGCTATCCTTGAAGGAACAATCATCCCTGGATGAATGGATCACAGAACAAGTCACAAAAGGATACATTAGACCATCAAAATCCCCACAGGCCTCTCCATTCTTCTTTGTTGCAAAAAAGGAAAGTGGCGCTTTAAGACCTTGTCAGGATTACAGATATCTAAATGAATGGACAATCAAAAACGCTTATCCGCTACCCCTTGTTTCTGATCTAATGATGGAATTATCCGGCGCCCAATATTTTACGAAACTAGACCTCAGATGGGGATACAACAATGTCCGGATCAAGGAGGGAGACAAATGGAAGGCTGCATTTATCACAAACAAGGGCCTTTATGAACCGACAGTAATGTTTTTTGGTCTTTGCAACTCACCATCAACCTTCCAAACAATGATGAACGAATATTTTTGGGACATGATTAATGAGGGATGGCTCATCATTTACATGGATGATCTTCTGATCTGCGCCAATACAAAAGAAGAGTTAGAAGTACGAATGAAACACATTCTTCAGAGGTTACAGGAGAATGATCTCTTCCTGAAACTCGAAAAATGCAAATTTGCTGTACAAGAAGTCAAGTTTCTCGGTATGATCATCAACCTAGTTTGCAGTTCCCCCTTTGTTCTTAAAGCGTCCTCCAGCATTCCCAAACTGTCTAGTGCAGTTTGGTTGGCCTCTCCACTCGCAGCAGTCGTTCTAGGTTCTCTCAAACTCTCTCAAACCCCCTCAAACCCCCTCGACTCCCCTCAAGCACTCTTGATCTGTCACTGAAGGAGTGCCTGAGCACCTGTTTGTTTTAGGGTTGGTTTTGGTGATAGAGCCACCTAGTGCGCATCACCGACGATTCATCAGAAACTTTGCATCACTGGCAAGACCACTTACCAACCTAACCAAAAAGGACATACCATTCACATGGGGTGCAGAACAGCAAAGATCGTTTGATGAACTGAAGAAGAAATTCGCATCCATGCCAGTACTATTAATGCCAGATGTAATGAGACCATTTATCCTTCAAACCGACACATCTAACAAGGCGATTGGAGCAGTATTGAAGCAAGCAGATGAAACAGGAGCCCTACATCCTTGTGGATTTATCTTGCATGCACTGACACCAATGGAGCAAAACTACCAGATCTACGATCAAGGACTACTAGCGATCATCAAGGGACTCGCAACCTGGAGACATCTGTTACATGGGTCACCACATACAACAATTGTGCACTGTGATCATAAAAACCTGTCATTTTACCTACCACACACCACAACGATTAACACCCAGGCAGGCAAGATGGTCATTGTTTTTATCTGAATTTGACCTATGTATTGAACATGTCCCTGGAACAAAAATGTTCGAAGCTGATGTGTTGTCAAGACACCCAGACCATATGGGGAACAAAGAACAGATAGAGGAAATGATGGTCTTACCTCCTGAATGATTCATCAACTTAATCGCAGAAGACTTAGTGACAGATCTCCAAAAGGCAATGTCAAAAGATGATTTTGGACAAATCCTGATTGAGGTAGTCAAAAAGCACCGTGCTCCACCAATCAAATCACAGCTTCAGGACTGGACATACATAAATGGATTAATTCACTATCAAGGGAAGGTCTACATCCCTGATCATGATGGATTACGTGCAAACTTGATCAAGGAAGTACATGATGCAATTACATCAGGACACCCTGGACGTTTTAAGACACTGGAATTGCTCAAGAGAGACTACTGGTGGCCAGGGATGTACAGACATGTGAAGGAATGGATTGAAGGTTGCGCATTATGTCAACAAATGAAGGTTAACACGCACCCAAATACACCAGCATATCAACCGATTCAGTTAAAAGTGACGTGCCCATTCCAACAAGTCACCCTGGATTTCATCACTGATCTACCTCTTTTGGACGGTTTTGACTCTATTTTGGTCACGGTGGACCATGGTCTTACAAAGGGGGTAATTTTCACACCATGCAACAAAACTATTGATGCTTTGGGAACAGCGAACATATACATTACTGAGATCTTCAAATGATTTGGCCTCCCTGACACGCTCATCTCAGATAGAGGGCCACAGTTCTCAGCAAAAGTCTTCCAAGAAATCAGAAAAGTGCTAGGAATTGACCACAGGATGAGCACAGCATATCACCCGCAGACTGATGGAGAAACAGAACGAGTCAACCAAGAATTAGAAGTCTATCTTTGAATGTTCTGTACTAATGAACTGCACAAGTGGAAAGGATTACTCCCAATAGCAGAATTTGCACACAATAACCAACATCATGATGCTGTCAAAGCATCGCTGTTTCAACTAATGTATGGAACCGACCCTGTGGCACTCCCTACCACTTCCTTTCAACTAATGTATGGAACCGACCCTGTGGCACTCCCTACCACTTCCCACAAAATGAGTACACCTGCAGCAGAAGAATGACTACAACAGTTACGAAAAGCAAGGGAAGAAGCGCTAGCAGCACATGAATTAGCTAGACAACTGGTGGCAAAGTGACGAAAGGACAAATCTATACAGTTCGAAAAAGGTGATAAAGTCTGGCTCGAAAATAGAAATCTACACATTCCATACCAGTCGAGAAAACTAGCGCCTAAACGAGAAGGACCCTTCGTTATCAAACAAGTAATGGGACCTGTAACATACAAATTAAAACTACCAAAGCAATGGCACATTCACCCTGTGTTTCATGCATCCCTGTTGACCCCTTACAAACAAACCGAAGCTCATGGACCAAATGTTACAGTTTCTTTCCTCCCTCATCATCGTTATTCATTAGTGGACAGACGCATCCTAAATTACATCATCATCATTACCATATGCATTGCCTTGGACGTTATTTCCATTTAGTAGCTACTTTCATCTTTCCTTCTCAGGTAGCTACAGCCTTTTCTCCTTTTTCGTCATCTTTATTGTTCTCTAAATGTATATAAAGACCTCTCCTGTACAGTAGTACCTCAGTTCCAACTTAGACGAGTTTTACCTTCCTCTCAGTCTCTGAATCATTGCTTCTCTTCCTCATCGCTGAGCGCATCAACCTAAGGGCCTTCGTCATCATCAGACTTAGCGTCCTTGTCATCTTATCAGCAGTCATCACGACTGGGAGCAGACCGAGACTCTGTTCGTCATTTCTAAGTACGACGAAGAAGGCATTGTCCATAACACCAAATTACACAGCACCACCTCCTGATCTCATAAACAGAAATGAAGAAGTAGAAGCGATTCTCGCACACCAAAAATGTGGCGCAGGATATCAATATTTGGTTAAATGGAAAGGCTATGGATCAAATGACAATTCATGGGAACCTGAGGGCAATCTGGGTAATGCTGCGGAAATCCTACAAGAGTATAAAACCAGAAGACAATTGTAAAAGAAGAAAACAATCATGGTCACATACCGCAACCGCAGACATCTCAAACTTAACAGTGTATATGCATGAAACTATGCTCCTGCTCATGCCAAATTCTCAGCATCAAGGAAACTCCCACAATATGTACAATTCTTTATTCTCAAACCATATCACCTTCACCCTTTTCGAGGACGATATTCATTCCATTACAAAGCAGGAGAAATAGCATGCATCACCATCGAAGCATTGCGTGGGAGACCCTTACCTCTGAACCCGAGACATAATCATAATCAAATCACACATGATCCATCTTACCATACACCTGAACGAAGCAATGAAAGAATGAGACAAAATAAAGAAGCCATCCAAACATTGGATGACTGGATCAACAATAGGTTGTATGACATCATCAAAAACATGTGGAGAACTGAATTTGGAAAAAGATAACAGTGACAATGAAGCAGAAGAAATCAGCAATCGATGGGAAGACCTAGGGAAAATATATTACAACATGTTCCCATCGCAAGTAACCCCATTGTCTACCCCTTTCATCCTCCCACCAAGCTACCCAATTGCCATGGATCGCCGAATACCTCCTCCACCATGCACCCTGAACCCACCATTCTACAATCAACATGAATTTGAACCAGGATACCCCAGAGTCCGAAGCATCGTCAGGAGAACAAATAATGGATGGCAATACTACTACCCAAACCATGAGGACTATGATGAAATAGAGTCACCTTCTGATCCAGGAACAATACCAACATCTCCTACGTCAACTATGTCAGCCAAACAATTTGCAGAAGAATTATTTCAAGCAATCCTGCAACAACCCATAGATGATCCAATATGGGATGTTTCGTACGAAGAACCCACAATCAAGGAACTAACCAGAAACATTACAAACAGTTGGCCAGATATAGATGAATTAGTCACACAGGATGATGAGGACTTCAGAAGTATCTGTGAGAATGAAGGAAATGGTTGAAATGGTTGATCTCTATAAAAAACTGTGCAGAAGCTTGAAGGATCCCAATCTGTTCTGGATACCCGCAGTCTTCGACGCACTCCTGCCTTTTCCAACCTTTGCCACCTCTTCATCGCCTCTTCCCTTGCAATGTCTGACATCACCAACAACGTTTTCGTCGCTACCACCACTGGACCCATCCAGAACCTCTTGGCTGTCACCTCCGATGTCCACCATTCTGCGGTTAGGGTTCTCATGGAAGTCGATGCCGCCCACGATTGTGCAGCAATCCAACATCTTTGTTGCACTTTAAGAGTGACACAAAAACTCCTCAACACTGCCATAGCCAACCTCGATGTCCTCACCAATTGGCATGACAAAACAGATGGCGATGGGTGGGGAGATGACAACAGCAATAAAGGGTGGGGGCAGGGCCATTAGAAGAAGTCGGTGACTTCTCCCATATAGTGATGCAGAGTCCTGTCCTGTCCTGTCTTTCAGCCCTGGAGGCCAGGACTGAAGACAGGACTGAAGACTGCAATGTTACAAGAGCAGGGGACAGGACCAAGACTGTCATAGGACAGGACTGCAGTCCTGCATCAGTCTCGGACTGGTCCTGACCAGTCCTCGGCAGTCTACTAGTAGCTGACTACAACTATTGATACTATTGTAAAATAAAAAGTGTGCTAGGATCAAAACATAGTAGTCACGACAGTAAGTACGAGGTTAGTATTGAATCAACTAAAATCCTCATGGTCCTCTGCATATAGCTCCTCATAGTCTCCTGCATATAACTCCTCCTCATCTTTAAGCATTAGCGAAAAATCATCTAAGTCTACATCAACCTCTTCAACAGAATGGGAATTTACTCGTGCCCAGCCAATTATATTACCTTTCCAATTGTACTGTAGGCACTCGAGTGCCTCAATGAGATCAGGCGCAATACATGAACGACGATCGGTGGTGACCTGTTTCGCACGTGAAAAGAGCTGTTCACAGGAAACAGATGATCCTGGGATCGGCAAGATGTCGAGTGCTATGACCTATATTAAGCCTTGAAGCCTTCCATGTACCATGCCGCCATGATCTATCCAGTGTTCTAAACCTGAGCTGTACCAAGCATCCCCTTGCACTCGGCATCACCCGCTTGATGTTTCAAGCCTCCCCGTACTATATTAAGTTATTACCACATCAGAGATGACTGTCAGTGATGCACTGGCCGTGTCGTCTCAAGTGCTGCTGCCTGCTTCACCATTGATCGCATCAACCAAGGGACCTTCATCATCATCAGACTTAGTGTCCTCATCTTCACATTGATCGTTGTTCATGACTGGGAGCAGACCAAGACTCTGTTCGTCGTTTCTAAGTACAATGAAGAAGGCATCGTTCATAACAAATGGTAGTCGTAAAGCATGGAGGTTGTGGCAATGCTAACATGTGGAAGTGGTGATGAGCACAGTCCATGACTTATGTGGAGATCACATGTACTGGTCATCATGCCATGTACAAGGTCTACTGCAGTAGTGGCAGTTGCCTGAGACCCAATGCTTACTAATCTTGGCTGTACAAAAGCATCCTGAGAAGCCAAACACATCCCAAGCCATCACAAAGGCGAACGAGCACATACGTACCAAGCCAACACCAAGTCGCCCAAAAACCGAGACCGCCAAACATCAGAAAGCACCTTCAAGGAAACTATACAATGCTTCTGATATAAAACTTGGTGCCAACCAAACTACAGCACTAAGGAAAGGCACTACAATCAAAAGTTTTGTCATACAGCAGATCACAGAAAATGAACTAAGATGAACCTTCATAGTGCCATCAGCCCTTTCCTATCATCATCACCACCAACATGTAGTCTCGATCGTTGTACCATCCTCATTGAAGAAACCTCAAAGGTGGATTTGTCGTAAACACACGCATTTGGCACACCAAGTGTTCACCAATGCCAGAGCATAATTTTGTATTGAATGACATCAGAAAAAGTGTAAAAAGTATAAATACATAGAAATGTACAATGGTAAAGAACAAGTTTGCTCTCGCCTTCGTGTATTGTGTTTGTGTCTCAAATTCTATCTTCGTTTCTATCACATTTGGATGTGTGATAGCCTTAATTGTTTCTCTTGTTGACTTTTGGAACCACACTTCATTTGTGCTGCCGCCCTTCACCTAGATTCTATCCACGTCTCTCAGTTTTGGCACCTTCAGCTGTGCACATTACTGCACTCCCTGCTGACAACAACCTGCCATTTACTGAAGCCCTGCCTTGGAACTCTTGGTTTCTTTTTATTGCCCCAAACACCTGTTACGGATGATGCCTTCTTCATTGTACTTAGAAACAATGAACAGAGTCTCAGTCTGCTCCCAGTTGTGATGACAACTACTTATAACAATGAGGACACTAAGTCTGATGATGAAGGCCCCTTGGTCGATGTGTTGAGTGATGAGGAAGAAAGGCAATGTTTCAGAGGCTGAGAGGAAGGTAAAAACTCGTCTAAGTTGGAACTGAGGTACTACTGTACAAGAGGAGGCTTTATATACATTTTAGAGAACAATAGAGACAACAAAATTTAGAGAACAATAGAGACAACAAAAGAGGATAAAAGGCTGTAGCTACCTGAGAATGGAAAGATGAAGGCAACTACTAACTGGGAATAATGTCCAAGGCAGTGTGTATGGTAATGATGATGATGTAATTAGGATATGTCTGTCCACTGAGTGATAAAGATGACAACAAAGAAAAAGAAACTGTAACATCACCCCCTTTGTATGGGAGAAGTCACCGACTTCTTCTAATGGCCCTGCCCCCAACCATTGTTACTGTTATCATCTCCCCATCTGTCACTGTCTGTTTTGTTGTGCCAATTGGTGAGGACATCGAGGTTGGCTATGGTGGCGTCTAGGAGTTTTTGCATCGCCCTTAGTGTGTGTCAAGGATGTTGGATTGCTGTGCAATCCTGTGCAGACTCCTGATCAGAAAGGGCAGAGTGTGGGACCTCGAGGGAGGTGTGGATGGTGGCGTCTGCCTCCATCAAAACTCTGACCGCTGAGTGGTGAATGTCGGAGGTGACAGCTGATAGATTCTGGATGGGGCTGGAGGTGGTGGCGATGAAGAGGTTGGCAGTGATGTCAGACATTGCAAGGGAGGAGGCAATGAAGAGTTGGTGAAGGTTGGAAAAGGTGGGAGTGCATTGAAGACTGCAGATATCCAGAATGGACTAAAGTTTTCTCGATCATTCTGTGCCTTTTAAGTGTTTTGACTGCTTCCTTCATTCCTGGTGTCATTTTCTGGCCCTTCATCACCTTGTGTGACCATCGTAACCATTTCTGGCCAACTGTTTATGATGCTTTCAGCTAGTTCTTCAATTGTGGGTTCTTCATATGAAACATCCCATATAGGGTCATCCTCTGGATGGTTCAGGATTGCATGAAACAGTTCTTCCGCAAAATTTTCTTCCAATACTGTTCTCAGGGGCAATGATGGTACTGTTTCAGCTAAAGGTGACAGAGGTTCCATGTCTTCATAGATCTCATAGTTGGGGTAATAAAATTGCCATCCATTGGCTGTACCTCTGATGATACTCCTGATCCTTGGGTAGTCTGGTTTGAATTCGTATTGCAAGTTCTTCAGGGGTAGTTGCAGTGGGATAGTTCAGTGGAAGATCAAAGGGTGCATTGCTGGTTTAACCTGTGCTGGGAACAATTCATGATATATTGGGTCAAGAGCTGTTATTGGTCTTCCAGGATTTTGTGCAAATTCTTCTGCTAATAGCTCCCTGATTCTATCCATCATCCATGTGGCCAATGCTTGATGCACTACTGAGTTCTGCTGTCGTCTTTTGTACTGTTGTTCTGGGGTTTGCAGCAAGAGGTTGTTTTGTGGCCAATTATATTTATGTTGGTGATGTAATGATGTAGGCTGTCCACGGTATGCTCTAATGGTTGTGCAGACTACGCTGTTTGATCTATTGCTGTAAAAAGCACGTCCTCAATAAGGGTGGAGGAAATCTTGGCAAGCATGCCAGGAGGTGCTATGGTCCGGTTTGGGAAAGTGACATACTCTAGTAAACCCTTCATGAAAAATGAGATAAGGTGTGTATTAATTGGGTTTGTGGTGACAACTGTTTCCCGAGATATGCATCTCGTTTTTGCTTGGACAAGGCAAAGGGTTGCATTATTGCTACAAGTAAGTTATGTCTCATGTCACATCATGTAATTAATGAACATACAAGAAATATGATGGCCGGCTGAGCTTTGCAACCAATGCTTGGACATCACCAAACCATTGTGCATACGTTGCTGTAACAGTACATCTGGAACGTGCCGGAAAACCATTGTCAATGGTCCTGGACATAGTTGCAGTGCCAATGTCCCATACTGGTGCAAATCTGGCCAAGGTCTTCATTGGTATCATGAAGGAGTATGGAATCTCTGAGAAGGTGAGTAGACACACAAAAAAAGGAATGAACAACGTATCTAAGCCTTATCAGGTCTTATCCATAACTTGTGACAATGCTAGCAATAATGATGTCATGATCAAAGAGCTCGCAAACTGTCTCCCAAACTTTTCTGAAGTCAACCATACATGCTGCTTTCTGCACATCATCAATCTCATTGCCAAATCGATTGTGAAACATTTTGAAATCCCTTCAGATGAGAAAAACAATGCTGAGATGAGTTCAGAAGTCAGAGAATTGCAGAACTCACTGCATCTTCAGCTCCGTAAACTTGCCTTCAAAATTATCCACTCTACAACCATCATCGGTCTGGCCTGGAAGCAATGCCTTGAAGATTTGAAGATGGATTATCGATTGATGCCATGTGATGTTTCTACTCTGTGGAACTCGACTTTGACATGCTAGATTTCGCTATCCAATACCATAAAGCATTAGATCATTTGACATCAAACTGTTACACCTTAACTGTGTTGAGAATCATCAACCTCAAGGGCGAAGATCCAGTCTGTGTATTGAGAGCTTATATACATACATGCTATGCTACTGACATGTGATAAAGTAGTGTGGCATGTGATAAAAGACATAGACATGTGTTAAAAGAGACAGGCATGTGATAAAGAACATATACCATGTGATAAAGAGGACTCTGGCATAAACGACGAAGTAAGGAAGCATAATGATGTGAAAAACATACTGCATAGGGATAGGGGCTTTTTACATAAGCATACTTGAGGCATGATTGTAACACAAACAAAGAGAATAACTTATGACAGTATGAGCTGGATTCCTATGAATGGAAGGCACATCACCTCTGTGATGCTTTAGACATGATTGCACCATCAGTCATGCTTAGCTAATACTCAAGTGAATGTGTCAATCATGCTGACCATGCCTGTCCTCGTTCACTCTCATTACTACACATCCTGGACTCTCCAATTCTGCCTTCCTGGTGCCCTTCCAGATTCTGAAAGATGCAACATTGTACTTCTCTTGTGGAGCACCCAACCTCAGGCAGGTTATCCCAGCAATGGACCATATCTATGATGTATTCATCAAGCAGGTGGACGATCTGCAAATGCCACTACCCCTCTGTACTGCCATTAGAATTGCCATAAGCACACTTAACCGGTATTATATGAAAATGGACCAGGTCGAAGACTACTGCATAGTGATGGGTGAGTCAAATTCTATCACAGACTTGCAATCATCCAAACAACTGATGTATTGCCAGTTTTACATCCATGACACAAGCTTGCATATTTCCACAATGCAGGATGGGAGCTAGAATGGGTCAGCACAGCTCGTGAAATTGTTGAAACAGAGTATGAACACAACTACAAAAATATTGATGTTCCTGATGGTGAAAGTACTCATACTGGCATGGCAGAAAAACAACCCAAGAAGGACTGTCGAAATCCGAAGTAACGGATTAGATCGGCATCTCTGAATCTCTTTCATGTATCCTAATAAAGTTACATTAATACAATATAACTAAATATGGGATTCATTTATCCATAACGGTTAACTCCT
>MIPV01004644.1:0-13992 GCA_001983365.1 Amanita bisporigera | reverse complement strand
ATGGTAAGGTAGTTGGCGGTTCGTCCTTTTTGAGCTGGTGTTCCAGTGATTGGGAAGTCGACGTTTTTACTCTGATCCAGTAATCGTCTTCTCCCCATTGTTTACTATCAAGGGCCATTTGCCAGATCGGTCGATTATCCTCCTCTTTGATTTGCTCCAGCTGAATCGTTTTGTCTTTCCAATTAATCATTGGATTGTGTTTCTCCGACCAGGGAATCCCCAGGATTAGACACTGTTCTCCTAATTTCGTGATCAAGAACCAATTGTCATACATTGTTCCCCCTATGGAGTAGTTGATGTGTGTCCTGTGAGTGATTACTCCATTGGTATTAATTGTTCCATCAGCATTTTGCACTCGAAGTGGTTTTCGTAATTTCTCCTTCCATAGGTTTTTCGTGACTTCTTCATCAATAAAATTTCCATCAGCTCCACAGTTGATTAGTGCAGAGGTTTCAGCAGGTAGGTCGGACGACTGAATAGGGATTGAGATTCTTCTATCATTGGTTGATTGTGCGATTACAGAATCAAGTGCTAATTGTTCTAGTCCGTTGGAGGAAGTGTCAACTGCTGCCTGACGCTTCCTGATTAAAAACCCTCTGTTTCAAGTTCGTTTAGGAAGGTGTTCCTTTCTTCTTCAGTTAATTTGGTCAACATTGCTCTGATTGTTTTGATCGAGCTTCCTGTTTCTTCAGTGGGTTTTTCCTCAGTGATCGAGCAAATATTTCTCCCCTGGGAGGAGGATCTGGATGAGTTATTGTTGCACTTGGGGCAGTTCCAGGAGATGTGTCCCTGTGTGCTGCATCTGAAACATTTCCCTGTTTTCCTGTACTCCTCTTTTTGTGCTTTGGTTAGTCATCCAGTGGGCATTACGTTAACTGTCCGACTGGTCCCTGTATGATTTCCCCTGTTTCGATTGAAACTGGACCACTCTCCAGATCTGGATCCTTTCCCCATAAGTCGCATAGTTTCCCAAGCGAAGTGGAGCTGTTCCGCTTTTGTATAGGCGTCGTTCATGGTTTTATATTCCATCTGATGCTCTAAGACTTTGGTAGCGACGCTGTCTGGGAGTTTTTGAATGAAAGCTTGGAGTTGAGTGGTTAATCCAGTGAGACCAGTAAGTTCTATCAGGGTTCGGAACTTTCGGATATATTCAGGGACTGAAACTCCTCCTCCTACGCTTAAATTGGCTAGTTCATTTAGGGCCCTGACTGCACTGTTAACCTCTCCCCAATCAGCGATGAAACGTTGACGGAATGTTTCGTAGTTATCCCATTGTATTCCTGTTGTTTTTCCTTTGTTAGTGTTTAATTCACCTCGGATGATCGTTTTCCAATTGTCCAGCTCTGGTCCTAAGCATGCTAGAGTGTATCTGATCTTTTTCTCATCTTTGCCCTTATAGTTATTCTTGTTAAGGGCAAAGAAATCTTCAAGGGAGTCTAAAAATGACTGCGCCTCTGTTCGCTTTCCTGTAAAGACCCTAATGGGCTGTGGTTTGATATCCCCTTTTGTAACCTCCATAGTATCGGTCATTTCTTCTTTGGGTTCTTCTTCTTTCTTTGATTCTTCATCCTTCTTTTCTTCGCAGAATTGGTACCAGGCTGTGACAGTTTCGGGCAGTGCTGCAAAGAATGCTGCTCCTAGACTGAGTTTATGATAGGGTGTGAATTCTGTCCACCAGGTAGCTTCTGGTTCAGTAATAGGCTTTTCTAAAAGGAGGTGCTTGACTTCGTATTCTTTGTTGTACCACTTGATCCAAAGTTTCCTAGGTAATTCTTCGTCTGGGTCTCCTTCTTCGTATTCCCCTGTAAAATAGCTTTTGCTGATAGGGATGTTCTTCTTTACTCCTTTCCAACACCACTGGTTACTGAGTACAGAAAAGAAGACTTCGGTTCTTTCAAGATAAAAGTTTCCATCAAAAGCGACTGCTCCGTTAGGAGGTCTTTCTTTGAAGTTCTTGGGATCAATGATGTCTTTGCTAGTGACGATGCACTGAGCGGTTCCTTGAGTTCCAACTTATGTTATGGACGATGCCTTCTTTGTCGCACTTAGAAACGATGAACAGAGTCTCGGTCTGCTCCCAGTCGTGACGACTACTGATAGAACGATGAGGACGCTAAGTCTGATAACGACGAAGGCCCTTAGGTCGATGCGTTCAACAATGAGGAGGAGAGGCAATGATTCAGAGGCTGAGAGGAAGGTAAGATTTGTCTAAGTTGGAACTGAGGTACTACTGTACAAGAGAGGCCTTTATATACGTTTAGAGAACAATAGAGATGACTAAAAAGGAAGAAGGCTGTAGCTACCTGAGAAGGAAAGATGAAAGTAACTACTAGATGGAAATAACGTCCAAGGCGATGTGTATAGTAATGATGCTGATATAACTAGGATAAGTCCGTCCGCTGAGTAACAAAGATGACAAAGAAAGAAAAGAAACTGTAACAGTCCCCATCTATTGTTACTGTTGTCACCCCCCCATCCATCACCATCAGTTTTGTCATGCCAATTGGTTATGACGTCGATGTCGGCTATAGCGGTGTCGATGAGTTTCTGTGTCGCTCTCAAGGTGTGATGGAGGTGTTGGATCGCCATGTGATCCTGAGCGGATGATTGTTCGGGGATGGCAGAGCGAGGGATCTCGATGGAATTGTGGATGATGGCATTGACCTCCATTATGACTCTGACTGCCGCGTGGTGAAGGTCAGAGGTGACGGAAGCGAGGTTCTGGACAGGGCCGGAGGTGGTGGTGACAAAGACGTTGGTGAAGTCGGACATTGTGAGAGAGGAAGTGATAAAAAGTAGGCGAAGGTTTGAGAAGGCAGAGGTGCGTCAAAGACTGCAGATGTCCAGAATGGATTGGGATCCTTTGAGCTTCTATGCAGTTTTTATAGAGATCAACCGTTTCGACCGCTTCCTTCATTCCCAAGGCTATTTTCAAATTCCTCGTCATCCAGTGTGATCGATTCGTCTATATCTGGCCAATTGCTTGTAATGTTTGTGGTTAGTTCCTCAATCGTGGGTTCTTTGTATGAAACGTCCCATATTGGATCATCTGCGGGTTGTTGCAGGATCGCTTGAAATAATTCTTCTGCAAATCGTTTGGCAGATGTGGTTGATATAGGGGATGTTGGTATTGTTCCTGGATCAGAAAGCGATTCCATCTCGTCATAGTTTTCATGGTTTGGATAGTAGTATTGCCATCCATTATTCATTCTCCTGATAATACTCCGGACTCTGGGGTATCCTGGTTCAAATTCATGTTGGTTGTAGAATGGTGGGTTCGGAGTGCATGGTGGAGGAGGTATCTGGCAGTCTGTGGCAATTGTGTAACTTGGTGGGAGAACAAAAGGGGTGCGCAAAGGGATTACTCATGGTGGGAACATTTCGTAGTATATTGTTCCTAAGTCTTTACATTGGTCGCTAATTTCTCTTGTTTCGCTGTCACTGTTATCTCTTCCTGGATCTTCAGTTGTCCATGTGCTATTAACGATACTATAAGACCTGTTATCGATCCAATCATTCAATGTCTGAATGGCTTCTATATTCTGTTTTATCCTCTTTTCGCATCGTTCAGGGGTATAGTAGGATGGGTCGTGTGTGATCTGATTATGGTTATGTCTTGGGTTCAAGGGTAAAGGCCTTCCACGAAATGCTTCGACCGTGATGCATCTTATGTTACTGTCTCCATAATGAAATGAATATTGCCCTCGGAAGGGATGAAGGTGATATAGTTCGAGGATGAAGAATTGTATGCATTGTGGGAGTTTTCTTGATGCTGAGAATTTGGCATGAACAGGAGCATAGTTCTGTGCATATATACTGTTGAGTTTGAGGTGTCTGCAGTTGTGATATGTGACCATGATGACTTTTTACAGTTGTCTTCTGGCTTTATAGACCTGTAGCACTTCTGCAGCATTACCCAGATTGCGCTCCAGTTCCCATGAGTTGTCATTTGATCCATAGCCTTTCCATTTGACCAAATATTGATACCCTGCGCCACGTTTTCGGTGTGCGAGAATTGCTTCTACCTCATATTCCTCATTCCCATTTATGAGATCAGGGGGTGGTGTTGTGTAATTTGGGCCATGAGCTTCGGTTTTGTTTGTAAGGGGATAACAGGGACGCATGAAACACAGGGTGAATGCGCCATTGCTTTGGCAGTTTCAATTTGTATGTCACCGGTCCCATCACTTGTTTGATAACAAAGGGTCCTTCTCTCTTAGGCACTAGTTTTCTTGACTGATATGGAATGTGTAAATTTCTATTTTCGAGCCAGACCTTATTGCCTTTTCGAACCATATGGATTTGTCCCTTCATCATCTTGCCACTAGTTGTCTAGCTAATTCATGCACAGCTAGTGCTTCCTCCCTTGTTTTTCACAACTGTAGCAGTCGTTCTTCTGCTGCAGGTGTACTCATTTTGTGGGAGGCAGTGGGGAGTGCTACAGGGTCGGTTCCATACATTAGCTGAAACAGCGATGCTTTGACAGCATCATGATGTCGGTTATTGTGCACAAATTCTGTGATTGGGAGTAATCCTTTGCATTTGTGTGGTTCATTAGTACAAAACATTCGAAGGTAGACTTCTAATTCTTGGTTGACTCATTCTGTTTCTCCATCAGTCTGCGGGTGATATGCCATGCTCATTCTGTGGTCGATTCCTAGCGCTTTCCTGATTTCTTGGAAGACTTTTGCTGAGAACTGCGGTCCTTTATCTGAGATGAGCATGTCAGGGAGGCCAAATCGCTTGAAGATCTCGGTAATGTATATATTCACTGTTCCCAGAGCATCGATTGTTTTGTTGCATGGTGTGAAAATTACCCCCTTCATAAGACCATGGTCCACCGTGACCAAAATAGAGTCAAAACCGTCTGAAAGAGGTAGATCGGTGATGAAATCCAGGGTGACTTGTTGAAATGGCTGTGTAGCTTTTGATTGAATTGGTTGATATGCTGGTGTGTTTGGGTGTGTGTTAACCTTCATCTGTTGGCACAATGCGCAACCTTCAATCCACTCCTTCACATGCCTGTACATCCCTGGCCACCAATAGTCCCTCTTGAGTAATTCCAATGTTTTAAAACGTCCAGGATGCCCTGATGTAATTGCTTCGTGTATTTCCTTGATCAAATTTGCACACAAACCATTGTGGTCAGGGACATAGACCTTCCCTTGATAATGAATTAATCCATTTATGTATGTCCAGTCCTGAAGCTGTGATTTGATCGGTGGAGCGTGGTGCTTCTCAACTACCTCGATCAGAATTCGTCCAAAATCACCTTTTGACATTGCCTTTTGGAGATCTGTTGCCAAGTCTTCTGCGATCAAATTAATGAATCATTCAGGAGGTAAAACCATCATTTCTTCTGGCTGTTCTTCATTCCCCATATGATCTGGGTGTCTTGACAGTGCATCAGCTTTAAACATGAAGACAATCGTGCTTGCCTGGGTGTTAATTGTTGCAGTGTGCGGTAGAATGACAGGTTTTTGTGATCACAATGTATAATTGTTGTATGCAGTGACCCATGTAATAAATGCCTCCAAGTTGCGAGTCCTTTGATGATTGCTAGCAGTTCCTGATCATAGATCTGATAATTTTGCTCCATTGGGGTTAATGCATGTGACATAAATCCACAAGGATGTAGGGCTCCTGTTTCATCGGCCTGTTTTAACACTGCTCCAATTGCTTTGTTAGATGCGTCTGTTTGAAGGATGAACAGTTTTGTCACATCTGGCATCAATAGTACTGGCATGGATGCGAACTTTTCTTTTAGTTCATCAAACAATTTCTGCTGTTCTGTGCCCCATGTGAATGGTATGTCTTTTCTGGTTAGGTTGGTGAGTGGCCTCGCTAATGATGCCAAATTTCCGATGAATCATCAATAAAAGTTTCCAAATCCAAGGAATGATCGAACTTGTTTAACTGTAGAAGGGGCTGGCCAATCGGCTATTCCTGCCAGTTTGATCGGATCCATCTGTATTCACCCTGGTTTGATGATCATGCCAAGAAATTCGACTTCTTGTACGGCGAATTTGCATTTTTTGAGTTTCAGGAAGAGATCATTTTCCTGTAATCTCTGAAGGACGTGTTTTGTTCGTATTTCTAATTCCTCCTTTGTATTGGTGCAGATAAGAAGATTGTCCATGTAAATAGTGAGCCATCCTTCGTTAATCATATCCCGAAAGTACTCATTCATCATTGTCTGGAATGTCAATGGTGAATTACAGAGACCAAAGAACATTACTGTCGGTTCATAAAGGCCCCTGTTCATGATGAATGCGGCCTTCCATTCATCCCCTTCTTTGATCCGGACATTGTTGTATCCCCATCTGAGGTCTAGTTTCGTGACATATTGGGCACCGGATAGTTTTGTCATTAGATTGGAAACAAGGGGCAGCGGATAAGCATTTTTGATTGTCCACTCATTTAGATATCTGTAATCCTGACAAGGTCTTAAAGTGCCGCTTTCCTTTTTCGCAACAAAGAAGAATGGAGAGGCCTGTGGGGATTTCAACAGTCTAATGTATCCTTTTGCAACTTGTTCTGTGATCCATTCATCCAAGGACGATTGTTCCTTCAAGGATAGTGGGTAGATCTTGCTCACTTTTGGAGAGAAACCTTGTTTTAGTTCGATTGCATGATCCCAGGGTCTAGTTGATGGGAATCACTCCAAGGCTTTCTTTTCAAAGACTTCCTTCCATTTATTGTATTCTGATGGTAAGGTAGTTGGCGGTTCATTCTTTTTGAGCTGGTGTTCTAGTGATTGAGAAGTCGACATTTTTACTCTGATCCAGTAATCGTCTTCTCCCCATTGTTTACTATCAATAGCCAACTGCCAGATTGGTCAATCATCTTCTTCTTTGATTTGTTCCAGCTAAACCGTTTTGCTTTTCCAATTAATCATTGGATTGTGTTTTTCCAACCAGGGAATTCCCAAGATTGGATGCTGTTCTCCTAATTTCATGATCAAGAACCAATTGTCATACATTTTTCCCCCATGGAGTAGTTGATGCATGTCCTGTGAGTGATTACTCCATTGGTATTAATTGTTCCATCAGCGTTTCGCACTCGGAGTGGTTTTCGTAATTTCTCCTTCCATAGGTTTTTCATGACTTCTTCATCAATAAAATTTCCATCAGCTCTGCAGTCGATTAGTGCAGAGGTTTCAGCAGGTAGGTCGGACGATTGAATGGGGATCAAGATTCTTCTATCATTGTTTGATTGTATGATTACAGAATCAAGTGCTAATTGTTCTAGTCTGTTGGAGGAAGTGTCAACTGCTGCCTGACGCTTCCTGATTAAAAACCCTCCATTTTGAGTTCATTTAGGAAGGTGTTCCTTTCTTCTTCAGTTAATTTAGTCAACATTGCCCTGATTGTTTTGATCGAGCCTCCTGTTTCTTCGGTAGATCTTTCTTCGGTGATTGAGCGAATATTTCTGCCCTGGGAGGAGGATCCAGATGAGTTATTGCTGTGCTTAGGGCAGTTCCAAGAAATGTGTCCCTGTGTCCCACATCTAAAACATTTTCCTGCTTTCCTATACTCCTCTTTTTGCGCTTCAGTTGATCGTCCAGTGGGCATTGCATTAACTGTTCGATAAGTTCCTGTTTGGTTGCCCTCATCACAGTTTCGATTGAAACTAGGTCAATCTCCTGATCTGGATCCTTTTCCCATAAGTCACATAGTTTCCCAGGCAAAGTGGAGTTGTTCTGCTTTTGTGTACACATCGTTCATGGTTTTATAGTCCATCTGATGTTCCAGAACTTTGGTAGCGATCCTGTCTGGGAGTTTTTGGACGAAGGCCTGGAGTTGAGCAGTCAATCCAGTAAGGCCAGTAAGCTCAATCAAGGTGCGGAATTTTCGGATGTATTCAGGGACTGAAACTCCCCCTCCTATGCTTAAATTGGCTAATTCGTTCAGGGCCCTAACTGCACTGTTGATTTCTCCCCACTCAGCAATGAAACGTTGATGGAATGTTTCATAGTTATCCCATTGTATTCCTGTTGCTTTTTCTTTGTTGGCATTTAACTCGCCTCGAATGATCGTTTTCCAGTTGTCCAGTTCTGGTCCTAGACATGCCAGAGTGTATCTGATCTTTTTCTCATCTTTGCCCTTATAGTTATTCTCGTTAAGAGCAAAGAAGTCTTCAAGGGAGTCTAAGAACAACTGTGCCTCCATTTGTTTTCCTGTAAAGACCCTGATGGGCTGTGGTTTGATATCTCCTTTGGTAATTTCCGTTGTGTCAGTCATTTTCTTGGGTTCTTCTTCTTTCTTCAGTTCTTCGTTCTTTTTTTCTTCGCAGAATTGGTACCAGGCTGTGACAGTTTTGGGTGATGCTGCAAAAAACACTGCTCCTAGACTGAGCTTGTGATAAGGTGCAAACTCTGTCCACCAGGTAGCTTCTGGTTCAGTGATGGGTTTTTCTAGAAGGAGGTGTTTAACATCATATTCTTTGTTGTACCACTCGATCCAAAGTTTCCTGGGTAATTCCTTGTCTGGATCTCCTTCTTCGTATTCTCCTGTAAAATAGCTTCCATCGATAGGGATGTTCTTCTTTACTCCTTTCCAACACCACTGGTTACTGAGTACGGAAAAGAAGACTTCTGTTCTTTTGAGATAAAAATTTCCGTCAAAAGCAACTGCTCCGTTAGGAGGTCTTTCTTCAAAGTTCTTGGGATCAATGATGTCTTTGCTAGTGACGGTGCACTGAGCGGTTCCTTGAGTTCCAACTTATGTTATGGACAATGCCTTCTTCATCGTACTTAAAAATGACGAACAGAGTCTCGGTCTGCTCCCAGTCATGACAACTACTGATAGTACGATGAGGATGCTAAGTCTGGTGATGACAAAGGCCCTTAGATCGATGCGTTCAACGATGAGGAAGAGAGGCAATGATTCAGAGGCTGAGAGGAAGGTAAAACTTGTCTAAGTTGGAACTGAGGTTCTACTGTACAGGAGAGGTCTTTATATACATTTGGAGAACAATAGAGATGACAAAAAAGGAAGAAAAGCTGTAGCTACTGGAGAAGGAAAGATGAAGGCAACTACTAAACGGAAATAACATCCAAGGCAGTGCGTATGGTAATGATGATGATATAACTAGGATATGTCTGTCCACTGAGTAATAACGATGACAAGGAAAGGAAAAAGAAACTGTAACACTACCCCAATGGCATATGAGGTTTTCGAAAATCCAGTCACCAATAGCGTTGGAAGTTTCCTGTCGCAAAGCGCGATACTCCGGATAATGCGTGATAGCACAATGGGCCTGGATAAGGTACTTGAACTGGTTCGACGGCGGAAGGTGCATGGTATCCAGGTGGACTTTGGCAAAGATTGGAGCAGGTTCCGTGACGACTGGCGGTATGCAGAATAGTTGAAGTTGTCGCTCCTGGCAGACATGACATGACTTGATGTACCATTTGATGTCGTCTTGCATCTGCGGCCACCAAAAGCGTTCCATGATCGCTGCACAGGTTGCATAGAATCCTCAATGTCCTAACTCATCATGGCAGCTGATTAGGATGTGGAGTCACTTGTGCGGGTATAGCACTACTTTGTGCACACCGCCCCTATCTTTGAACCATAGCCGATCATCTTTTACGAAGAACCTCATACAGTACCACGTGAAACTGTGCCACTCATCATCAGATAGTTCCTCTGGTCGCTCCAAATCTGCTAAAAATCGCTTGGCCATTTCCAGCCGTCCTTCATCTTTTGCCACCGTGTCCTTTTGCCATGGAAATACCTGTCATAGGTAAGTGCGTCTTCCCCTGTTGGCAGAATGGATTCTTCCTGTTCTGGAACTGGCATGTCGGTATCTAGTATGAGAGCTGCGGCGAGGAAACATTCTCTATTGTCTGTGCTCCTTCCTAATTGCGGTTGCTCTGTGTGATATTGTGTGGTGATGCCGGAATTGTGCGGGCTGTCGATTCGACTGTGATACTACTGTGGCTGGCGATCGGTTGATCTGGTGCATGAATCCATAAAGGTTGTCAATCCAGTCGTCGAACTTGTCTTCCTCATCGCTGTCTGGCTCCTTGTCTTGTGGTTGCTGCAGACGCCTTGATAATCCATCTGGCATGTGCAATCTCCTGGGTACGTGAACTAGCTTAAAATGGAACGTCAAAATAGATAATATCCAGCAGTTAATGGAAGCAGAAGGTGCGATGTCAGGATTCTTCAACATGTCTTTGATGTACTGTGCATCGACCTCTACTATCAGATTCCACACTCCGATAAGGTATAACTTGAGCACTTTTAAGGCGCGGTACAACCCATAAATTTCTAGCTTTGGCTGTGAGAAGCAAGCCTTGCACTCATTCAAGGTGATTGACCCAAAGCGGTTGTAGTAGCGGACTGACAGCTTGTCTGGGTCACATTGGCACAGGAAGAACCCTACGGCAATCCACGAGGTATCCACGGCTAATATAACTGGCACGTCCGACTTGTAGTTAATGGGCCGCAGCGCGGGAGACGCTATGAGAGCTTCCTTGAGATCCTCTTGCGCAGCTTCTTGCTCTGCTCCAAACACAAATGGAACACCTTTGCAGGTTAGTGCTACCAACGGACTTGCCCGTTTTGCGAAGTTTTTGATTAAAATCCACCCTACTCCCACAGTTCCTAAGAATGCTCGCACTTCTGACAACGACGTGCAAGGGGCCCAGTTCGTGATTGCGGCTAACAGGTCTTTTTCCGGCTTGCGCCCTTCATATGTGCATAGATGTCCTACCATGGCAATGCTGGGAGCGCAGAGGACGAGTTTCTTGCTGGAAAACATTCCGCCAGCATACTTCATGCATTGGACGACCCGGTTGATGCCTTGGAAATGTTCCCACACAAAGTGTCTAATACCCAGATTCTCTGGTATCGTTTCATAGGTGCCATCTGCTTGTTCGTACCGCATTGCTGGGCCTTTGACTGGGACATCGTCAATGTATGGAATTGTGAGTTCTGGAATTTCCAGTTGCAGGATACATGTGACGTCATCGTGGAAAATTGGAACGGAATTGGTCCATCCCATAGGTAGCGTTGTCAAGCGCATGGCGCCAAAGGGCGTCTGGAACGTCATTAGGTCACAGGAATCTTCTGCGAGAGGGCACTCGTCATATCCAACGTAGAGGTCCAACATTGCGCTGCAAGCGCAACCTGCAAAATTCTCTGCAAGATGTTCCGGAATTGGGGTAACGCCCGAATGGCAAATCATGACCGCATTGAGTGGCTCAAGCAAATGTACCAGCCTTAATTTACCAGTTTTCTTTAATACGCAAAACCACTGTGACTGATATGACGAGTTCGAGGGTTCATAGACACCCATGTCAATTTTAGTACTGATGATGCCACATATCTGGTCATATAGTCCCAGCGGTATAGGAATGTTACGCTGGATCCACGGTGTATGTGGTATTGTTGGTATATCGACCAGCAGAAAATATTCCGCTTTGAACTTCCCGCGCTTGCCATCATCCCATGCAAAAGCTTTGTCATGTTTTGTCATAAAATGGTGCATTAGCCTTACTTCTTCTGGCCATAGAAATTCTGTGTTGTGTTCTTTCTCGAGTGCTTGCTTGCATTCCGTTGTATAGTGCCCGTGTGGTGCAAACTCTGGTGGTGTCATACTTAACTTGGGTAGCTTGTCTAAAGGGTCGCCTGTGATATTGCGGACTATGTGGAATTCTTTTGGTAGTTGACTGATGACCAGTTTGGTTTTTTTGTCGACAGGTTTGTATTTCTTCTTTTGCGCAGAGAGGAGAACTGGAGAAACGTGGCTGTGACATGGTTGTACGGGAGTGGAAGTGTGGGTCGTAGTAATTGGTGATTCACGTTTAGTTGGTTTTGCGTGATTTTTGTTGATGTAGGCCTTGGTGAGCAGGCTGCAGTTGTCGGTCGCGATTTCTCCTAACTGTAGCGTGGCACCAAGATACAGGCTAAGGTAGCTGGCATTTACGTTTGTTTTATTTACATGGTCACTCGGCGGTATAGATGGAATAGGGAGGTATGCTTTGACATCTATTGGCTTCTTCGTCTTCGGATCTATATTTATAATACATGCTACCTCTCCTTGATGCGTCATCAGTTCCTCGAGGTCATCGGAAAATCCTCCTGTTCTTCACGCATTTTGATATACTTTGGCAGTCCATGCGGAGTTGTCGGTATCATTACAACCGCGTCACTGTTGGGGTCATGGATGGTGATAGTTTGTTCTTCATTCTTGTAGTTGTGCACAATAGACTCTGTGAGGACATTGAGTGGCCGGCCTAATAGGATGTCCTATGCGGGAGACCGGATCACGTGGACTTGGAAGTAGAGCTCTATATTTCCGATTCGGAATGGCACGTTCTTTGCTAAGCCGAGAGACGTGTCAACCTCTCCATTGGCGGCCTCCATGTCGATTGTGATGGCGGGGTTGTACGGAATCCCAACTTGATTGCATACGGCGTCTGACATACAGACTATGGAGCATCCCGGATCGACGATGCATTCTACTACTGCGCAATCGTCGAGGCGGGTTTTGAGGCAGCGTAGCATGTGTGATTCTTTTGTGACTCGAAGGCAGGGTTTGTCGGCAGGTCCTGCTGCGTAGTAGGCCTCTGCTATATCTGGTATGACATATAATTCCCTCTTGGGGTCTTGATTGCTGGTGTCGTAAAAGCTGGTGCTGTTAGCGGGTACCTGGCGCGGTGTTAGGAACTCCTGGAGCTTCTGACGTATTTCCAGCGATGTTGTGAGTAGTTCCTCGAAGTTCAGGTGGCAAGCGTGACTTCACAGAGCTCGTGCGAAAATATCTTTAATGAGCTTATCGTTTTGCGCAGGCGTCATGGTTGTATACAATGGGTCCTTGCTTTTGGGCACTGCGGCTCCAAAGGGTCTTTCCACCGGTGGCTGATAGTTTGCATCACGGGCCTCGGAGAATGGATGTGTCGGATCCCGATTTTTTGTTACCTCCGGGGAGACAACCTCCGCGGGTTTCTTGCCCTCTTTGTTGCTTGTGGTAGCACGTTCTTTCCCTTTTGTCTGTACCAGGATCTCTACTCCGTCAAACACTACCTTCTTCTTTGCTTGGAGTGCCACGATCCTCCTTCGCAACTTCTCCACCTCTTCGTTGTCATCCTCTTCTTCTTCTATCATATAGGATAAAGCCAGTGCCGGTGTAGCAAGCTCTTTACAGTGCCCCACACATTCCCGGTGGACTCCAGGGACAGTCCCAGGACAGTTCCGGGACAGTTCTGGGAACTCCCAGGACTGAGTGGGCATTCTGGATACTGATTTTCGCAGCAAAACATGCCCTGGACCTGGACAGGACTCCACCTGGGGTCCTGGCCAAGTCCCGGGAATTACCAGGATTCCTGAGGACTCGAGGTCCCGGGAATCCCAGTGAGTCCTGTTGCTGAATGAGCCCAGCATATATATGCAGCGACTTTCAGTGACACGTGACATAATGCACACGTGACGCGCCGTTGATTCAATGTCACATGTGACTGTCAACCAGTCACGACTGACTGCGACCTAGTGAGCAGTGACCAGTGACTGTGACCTGCCACGTAAACCATCGATGCCATCCCGCCGAACATCTGCCCACTCTCCGCCCATCTGATCTCACCAATCATCGAGGAAATGGACGAAATCAATGAGCTCTAACAAGAGCGTTGAGAAGGAGTCGTGCAAGAAAGGGAAGACCAAGGAGGAGGAAGGAACGAGTTGGTATGTCTACCTATTCCCTCCACCCCATCATGCTAACATGTCTCCAGTCGCATGACTCGCACGTCAGCTGCCCGCGCAAATGAAGACAAAGCAGCAGCAAGACATCAAACTAGGTAAGTGTCTGATGCCGCTGCTCGCCTGCGTCCACTCACTGGCTCTCGCCACCCCATTGCCACCTACCACCACCCACTTGCACCCACCACCTGCCAATGACCCCGTTACCACCACTGCCAACCTGCTACCACCGCTGCCACCCACTTGCGCCCACCTGCACCTGCCGCCAACCTGCCACCGACTT
>MIPV01004581.1:0-13001 GCA_001983365.1 Amanita bisporigera | reverse complement strand
TTATGTGTTTGATTATGCTAATGTGACACAACAGTGATAATGATGTCACACTAGTGACAATTCCCAGTCCTACCCAGTCCAAGTGGGTAGGAATCCTAGGAATGGTGCTTCCATTCCTAGCATTTGACTGGGAATGGACTGGGAACCTACTGGGAGTCCACCAGGACTGTCTCCATAATTTTGGGTGGAGAAAGTCATTCCTAGTGGAAAATGTTCAGCTTGGAATATTCCCAGTGGAGTCCTAGGATTCTGCTTGGAGTGCTCGGATTCCATGCAGAATAGGTGGCTGAGTGTAAAGACCTTGAAATTGCAGATGATTCTTGACCCTTTGCAGCAGAGGCATTTGTCCTTCCATGCCTCACCTGGTTTCAGCCATAGACAGGTGCTGTCAAGGATGCAGAGACTTTTAGAGACTGCTTTGCAGCATGTGTCACACTAAAGATTGTTAGTTTGAACCTCATCCCTATCATTATGATGCACCTTGTGTTCTTGAGGCTGTGCCTTCCCTGCCTGGTCAAGCACTTTGTCATCCTTCACATACCGTGCTCAAAACTCGTCCGCATTCATCATGGGAAGTGGAGCTATAGGTCCCATGTCTTCATCCATTTTTACAGGTTCCTCAGAGGCCTCTAGCTCATCCAGCTATGACTCGCCTTCATCTGGTTTGTTGGCATTGGCATCCTCCCCATCCAAACCATTGATCTTTGGCAGCTTCATATGCCAGCCCTTTGGCAACTCCAACACAGCCCTAGCTCTTGGAGAAACTGTGAACAATGGCCTTGGTGCTACTCAGGTGTGCAGGTCTATGAGCACTGCTTGGCTTGCCAACTCTTGACCATTGCCTTTGATCTTTGGCTTGTCCTTTTGGGTTGCCTCATGTAATACCTCATCCATTTCAGACAGGTCTGCCATATTGCCTGATTCTGTAGAACTCATCAATGGCTGCATTCACAAACTCATATTAAAGGACCCCTCACCTAGTTGAATCGTTTGAATCATCTCGAGCACCTGCATCTTGGCAAGGCAGCTGAATCCTAGGGATCCTGAAGTTCGGTTCTGAAGTTCAGTTGGAACTGGAACCAGCTGAACCAAACCAATGGTTCAGGTTCTGGTTCAGGCTCTTGTCAGAGTGCCAGAACTGTGTTACGATTTTTTCATTCTTTTACAAATCATTCTTTTGATCTTATCTTATCTTATCAGTTGGTCTTATCTCATCAAGCTTGGATAGCTTATCTGGTTATCTTATCTGTTACATAAGCAGATTAGATAAGGGATACATGAGGAGTACACATGTAGACCATGAAGAAACCATGAGGATAATAGTATATATACAGTAAGTAGTTTAGTGTAGAATCCCAAGCTTAGAGATAGTCTTTTCTACAAGACATCTACTAGAGCAATATAACTCTCTTTTCACATTCTCCTCTTTTCTTCGTTGAGCTTGCTCAAGCCTTGAGTTGTGTTTACAAACTGGTTCTGAACTGGTCCTGAACTGCCCAAACCGATGGGAGGTTGGGAGGTGGGAGGGCAGGGCAAGGGAAGAGGATGAGCAAAATACGGTGACATTCCCACACACCTGGACATTCCTGAATGCCAGCTGCCATTGTGCATGCTGCTGATAAGCTACTCCGGCACTGCAGGAGAAACAGGCCATGTATGTGTGAGTAGAGAGAGAGAGTGGGGCAGGTCCAAGAAGATTCCCATTGCTCGTCAATAAGATGCAATCTAAGTCGCAGACACAAATCACAGAGCACAATAGAAACCTAGAATTGTCCAATGCGGTACGCAGCTTTTTGCAATGCAAGAAGGGCCAGTTGGTGAGGAACAGGGCCAATAAAGAGTGTGCGACTTTTGCCCAGGTGCGGCGCAGCAGTGTTTTGGCGCAAGGGAGAAAGTTGTCAAGCTGTCCGGAAGAGTCATACAAGCAGGAGCGCCATGTGGCCACGCCTCTGATACAAAAGGGGGGGGATTCTCTGTTGCTACTCTACAACTCCATCTCTATATACATATTTGCATTTGTTGCTACACTATACACCAACCAATGAGAACAGCACTCTTACAACACTTGCTGCAAGGAAAGTTGACCCAGGGCGACGGACAGGTGAATGCGATCGAATCGTTACGCAAGTCTTTTGTGGGTAACCATGCAACCTTGATGATTGAATGCTACCCTTTTGTCTGCCGTCCACCGCAACCCTTGAAACGTGCGAGCGCAGGCCGTAATGTACTAGGTGGTACTTCCGTGATCACTTGCCGACTCCGCTGATATATGCAAACCCTGTATGTGTATTCTGTTTGGCTGCGGGTGGTTAGGTCTGGTGACCTGTGAACGAAGCGGTGCGAAAGGTGAATAGACCATGCACTGTAGTATCACGCTGGGCATGTAAGGTACACGAATTAGGTCTGCCATGGTGTCGAACTCATACAGTGCCTCATCCAGGTATTGTATGGCTAGTCTCAGTCAAAGGCCGCCTAAGATGGCCGCATTGTCAGCGAATGGCAGTGTGTGCAAGGTCAAATATATGGGTATGAGGTGATCGTCTGGGACAGGTGCGAGAAATACCGTGCCATCCCCTGCTAGCAAGGGCCTTCCTTGGGCCATATTTGATAACGCGACGTAAGGACCACTGTATCGCATACCATCCATAGATCTGAGCCATACGAGCTGCATGGCTTCAAAGTCTGTGTGAGGAGTGTCCCCTGGCACGCGAATGGATTCTATAACTTTGATGACCGGGTGATTTTTGTCATGCGCGAAGTCTGTTTCGCAGTCATTGTACACCTGAAACACTGGGTGTGCCAGCAGTTCTGGTTCTTCTGCTTACCAACTTTCCTCTGCCGCTCAATTGAGCACAGTTAGTAGCGAGGTCTCGAGTCGTCGGTCCATGTCGTCTAGACCTATTACTTCGCTCAACTCTGTAGGGTGAAATCTGGGAGTCTGATGCTGTGTACGTTTTCCATTGCCTGGGCTATGTTGTGCATCGTGGATGGCGCATTAGCTATCTGCTCTTCGAGTGATAAGATCCTGACAGGCATGTCCTCATCCGTGTAATGCAAAAGGGCAAATGATCCTTGCAGCTGCTCACTGCCTTTTATGTGCCTTGCACGTGATATTACGCATTTTTTGGTTAGCCTGTCTGCCGACCTTGTGATGCCCTGCTGTTTGCCTAGACCCCATTGATCCATTTCGTAGTCCCTGCACCTGCAACTCTTGCACCATCTTTGCGCTGTAATTCCCTCCCTGGTCTGCTTCATTGGTAGTGTGCCACCTTGCTTGCACAGTCTCCTTGTGTGCCGTAAGTTGCCTCACATATGTCGCCTTGCTGCATTCTTCGCCCTACTTTTCCTTTGGCGTCGCCCTACAACCAATGCCTACTTCGCCAACCACGTACCTTGCCATTCTACCTCCTTCACTCATCTGGTCTGATGACGTCGCTCAATGCCTACTTCGCCGTCCACCACCGCAGCAGTCTCATCACCGCATCCCTTCATTGCACTGCCTTGGACATTGTCTCCTTTTAGTAGTTACTTTCACCTTTCCATTCTCAGGTAGCTACAGCCTTTTATCCTTTTTTGTCATTCCTATGGTTCTCCAAATGTATATAAAGCCTCCTCATGTACAGTAATACCTCAGTTACAACTTAGACAAGTTTTACCTTCATCTCAGCCTCAGAACATCACCTGCCATCCTCATCACTAAGTGCATTGCCCAAAATACCTTTGTCATCATCTGACTTAGTGTCTGGAACATGTACCAGGATCGAAATTAATTCAAGCAGATGCATTATCACAATGCCCTGACCATGTCAATGAAGAAGAAGCGAAAGCGAAGGCAGTGCCTCAAACCATGATCTCACCAGATATGGTTATCAGATCTATCATGACATCTTGGGCAAACGAAATAATGGAATTGACGAAAACAGATAAATTCGCTCACACAATTGTCAACGGTTTAAAAATAGGAAAACTACCGCTGAAAGCGAAGCTAACTGATTGGAAATACGACGGAGAAACCCTCCAATATCAAAGGACGAATTTATATACCAGATAACAACGCATTATGACAGGAAATCATTAAATTACACCATAATCCCACAGTAATGGGACATCCAGGACGTCTAAAAACTCTATCACTTGTCAGACGCGATTATTGGTGGCCAGGAATGGCATTCCTTGTCAACAAATGGGTAGAAGGATGCACGCTATGTCAGCAGATGAAAGTCAACACACATCCGATCACACCAAGTTTAATGCCAATCAAATCAACCACCACAAGACCTTTTGAACAGGTTTCACTAGATTTCATCACAGACTTACCCCAAGTAGAAGGGTTTGATTCTGTTTTGACCGTGGTCAATCAAGGCTTAACAAAGGGGGTAATATTCATCCCTTGCAAGAAAACTTTCACCGCTCTTGACACCGCCAATTCATACATCAATGAAGTGTATAAACGCTTTGGTTTACCCACCACCCTCATATCTGACAGAGGACCACAATTTACATCAAAGGTATTTGAAGAAATGTGCAAAATCTTCGGAATCAATCATTGGAAATCCACAGCCTTTCATCCACAGACAGATGGAGAATCAGAACGCCTAAATCAGGAACTTGAAACATATCTCAGGCTATTCTGCACTGATCATACTATCACATGGAAAGAATATCTCCCTTTAGCAGAATTCGCGCACAATCAGCACCCACATCAATCTACAAAAATGGCACCGTTCGAAATTATGTTTGGAAGCGAACCAGTGGCCATACCAACTGCATTCCCTCATATAAATGTTCCTACAGCAGAAGAACGCTTCAGATTAATTAATCAAATCAGAGATGAAGCACTAGCAGCACATGAACTATCTAGACAACTCATGATGCAGAGAGTTAAAGGCAAGACACACCACTTTAAAGAAGGCGACCAAGTGTGGCTAGATTCTAGGAATCTTAAAACCGATCAACTGCGCAAATTTGCCCCAAGGAGAGAAGGACCTTTTAAAATAGAAAAAGCACTCGGACCAGTGACATATAAACTTCAGCTATCCAAAGATGGAAAATTCACCCAGTGTTTCATGTCTCCCCTCTCACACCCTTCCAAGAAAATGATATCCATGGACCAAACTATTCTAGACCGCCTCCAGATTTAATTCAAGAACAAGAAGAGTTCGAAATTGAAACAATCATCTCACACCGATGAAAAGGTAACAAATGGCAATATTTGATCAAGTGGAAAGGCTATCCCACGTCTGACAACTCTTGGGAAGACGAAGAAAATTTAGAACACTCTCAGGAGACTCTACAGGAGTATAAGAAGCAACATAAAATACCCGAACTCCCAACCCAGAGTTCTAGCAATCGCCAACATCGAAAGCATTAACTTTACTATGTCTACCACCTCCAACACCTCTACTCCTCGTGCCTCGCCTCCTGTTTCCATTCCAGATGCGCCCAGGACGCCATCGCCCGTATTCAGCAGCCCACCTTCTCCGCAACCTTTGCCAGTTCCTCCTAGTATGTTACTGCCCCCCTATGATGGTCCATCTGCTTTGGAAATGGCTCGAGTCACTCATTCCATTGTAAATTTATTATCAGGAAGTGATTCCGTCATGGAAAATATGCGCAGGGTAGTCCAACAAGCCAGGGTTATGGCTACAAACATCCGAGGCAATAGCAAAGCAATTCATGAAGTCTACAATGAATTAATGGGTCAAGCATCTCGCCCTGACGACGTTTTACACCCCAACAATGTTGCAGATATCTCAGTTCAAGGATTGGACGAACCCACAGTCACTACAGTCACCAATCGCCCTGACCCACTCACCACCACTGCATTCCTTGCTGTAGAAAGTCGATCCACATCTGTACCTCCAGCTGAAGACGAACACAATCTCCCTCCAAATAGATTCTTGGCATGTTATGAGGATAATTATAACCTCCCTATATTCAGCCTCACAGGCATCGAAAACATCCTCAGCTACTATCAGATCCCCTCCTTCCTTGACCACACCATTTGCCCTCGCATCTTTTGCATATGGGTACTCCTTACCTCTTGGTGCTTTTGTAACAGTTTATGCCATGTCCTCGAAAGAGAAGTTCGCATCAATCTTACAGCATTTACCACCACTCTTGTCAACTTTATGCATCGTTTCCCAGTCCCACAAGAGGACCGCTTCGTCACCATCCACATCTGGGACACCATACAGGCTTTAGTAACCCTTGGAATCGAAGCATATGTCAAAGAAGCACTTAGACTCACCACTGCTGGACATCAAGACAATTATTTCCATCCCAATTGCTACAATGTCGTCGAAACTGGATTAGTCACCTTGCAGCGCACACCTAAGATTGATTCAATTAACCTGCGCACCACCTTGGATAATGTCACCCACTTAGCCCATGCAATGAATCCTACTGGCGAAGCAACAGGATTTAATCACAAACACCTACGCACCATACGCCAAAAGGTCAATATTTTATCGATGCTATATGATAAACAACTGCCACAGGCCACTTGGGGTTACCAAAAGTCAGCGATTAACCAACTATACCAAGGATATCACATCGATGGTAAAGATAAACACACTACTCCTTTCACCAACCCGCATCGCATTAGGGAGGTCAGATTACCAATTAGACATGAGAACGCACCAGAAGGAGCAGTGTTTGTTGATCAATGGTACCCTGTCAACTATCAGTTTGTTGGTGAAGAAAGAAGCACTTTAAGAGGATGCTACATTTGTGGCGACGCAGATCATTACACTTCTCATCACCCCCAGACAGGACGCATACCAGATCAATACCCTGGCGACGAAAATAGGTTTACTCAGCAAGGCAATGTATCTAGACATGATGTACATATCACTAGGATACAAGAAATGATGGACCAACCTCGCAGCGGACCTAATCGACCCACCTACGCATCAGCAGCAGTGGCAACACCCCTTCCTCATCCTACCACTACTAGAGAAGAGCGCCAACGATGCAGGCCGGCTCCCATTCAAGCTAGGAGAGTAGAAGTTGACTACCACCCCTCCTCCTCACCCACCAGCCACTCAGAACTTGCCGATGAAACCGCTGATGCAAGGCCGCAAGTAACATGTCAAAATACACGCCAGAATGCTCGCTCACAACACCAAGTGGTATTTACAACACAGGGACTTAGACCGCCCACCAGGAATCCACCACCTCGTCTTTCCAACTCCAACAGGATTCCCCTAGGTCGACCAAGTTGTTATCCCCAGCATCACCCTCATCATTGCTATGGAGAAAATCCTCCCATCGATTTCAGCTATGATGATGAAGCCATGCACAACATGAGCACGTAGAAAAGGACTACTATTGAGTTTTCAGTTTTATTTTGTATATAAATATTGATTTTATCTTTGGAAAAGATAGACTTTTAGTTTAGAACGGAGGCTATGTTACAATCACGCCTCAAGTATGCTTATGTAAACACCCCTATCTCTATGCAGTATGTTTTTCCCATCATTATGCCTACTTACTTCGTCGTTTATGCTAGAGTCCTTGTTATCACATGCGCCCGACCATTATTCACATGCCTACCTTTGTTATCACATGTCTATGTCATTTATCACATGCTACTCTCATTTATCACATGCCAGTAGCGTAGCATGTACCTATATAAGCTCTCAATATACAGACTGGATCCCCAGTCTAGTTTTAATGGTCAAACCGTTCTTGTGAACTCTCAGCTCGTCTTTGCACACTCAGACTCTCACTCTTACACTTGTGTAGGAGCTTAACTTGCCCTTGAGGAAGTTCTGCTCTCGTCGCCCTTGAGGTTGACGATTCTCAACACAGTTAAGGTGTAACAGCTTGGACCTCAATATTATTCCCAGTGTCCATAGTAGTAATGGTTGCCTTGAGGTTCATCTCCTGCTTGCCTGTGGCTTTTACTATCTGGCTCCTTAAATGCATTAAGTTCCATAATGCATCTTGTTCAGACAGTCAGTTTAACTGATCCACAAGCCCTTTGGTTACTTCATTAACACGTCTGTTGTGAACCCATTCCCTTAAACACTGTACAGCTATTGCTTTATCTTGTTGCCAGATTTGTTGTAAAACCCACTCAGGGGACCAGGTTCTCAATCTTGGTTTTGTGCTCATACTTAAGTTTCGCACTCAGTGAATTTGTGACCTGCACTTGTATAATAATTCTGGTAGTACTATACAAGAGTCCTTGTCTGAGCTAGAAACCTTTTGAGCCAGTAGCGCTGAGCGCACTCCTACTGGCTTCTGCCAAAACCCTTCGCCCTTCCCATCTCTTCCCATTGCTCCTCTGTGAGCTCCTCTATCCGCACTTCCCTCATGTGCCCTTTTCCTTTTTCGGTGCACATGTATCATTTGGTTTCTTTGCAGTCAGCTTAGAAGTGACCTGGTTTTCCGCAATTGTAACAAATGCGTTCCTTGCATTTAGTGGTGTCTATGTCCATCACATTGGGATCTGTTGTTACTGGTTTGTACACGGTTGGTCTGGCTGGTTTTTCTATCGGTTTCTCCTTGTATGTGGTGAAGCTGGTTCATCCCCCATATGCTTTCTTGGCCCACTGGTATGCCTTGGCCAGTTCCACTGCCCGATCTTGGATTTCCCTCAGGGTTGCATCAGCAGGCAGATTTCTGTGTTGGATCAGTTCTCGTCCCAGGGCCGGATTGATGTGATCCTTGAATAGATCAATCAAGGCCTTACCATCCCATCCTGATAATTGTGCCTGTGCATTGAAATGAATGATGTAATCTTCGACCAGGGAGTCCCCCTGCTTCAGGGCTATGAGTGCAGCAGTGGCTTCTTCTTGTGTTTCAGTGGACATGAAGAAGTCGTGCATTTCTTCCTTGAACCCTGCCCAACTTAAGAATGGGAACTTGTGCTGCATTGCTCTTCATACTACCACACCTCCTGCCATTTCTCCATCATTTAGCTGCTGGTAGGTGAGGTTCGACAACCATCCTTCTGTTTGGACTCCATGCTCATATTCCTCCATTGCTTCTTGCCATTGCTGAAGTTTAACACTTGCCCAATCACTGGCTCTATTTTTGTCTCCACCCTTGATCTGGTATAGACAGATCAAAATCTGCCTGCCTAATTGAGTTTCCCATGCCAAGGTGAAATATGTTTGCATCTGACAGCACCATGAATCTATGTATCGAGGGTCCCCTTGATAGTAGTCCGGCATCTTGGCCTTCGTGAGTGGTGATGGTTCGGGTCTTGGATTTACTCGTCTCCATTCGTTAATTGCATCCGCTATCACTGCCACTACAGCATTGGCTGTATCCTGCCATCCTCGTTCCAGCTGTTCAATTTCATTGTTCCGGACCACCACATCTGTGGCTGTTGTGCCAGTGGGATGTCCAACTTCAATGGTCTCAGGATCTTCTGCATTTACATGCCATCTCCATCCCATTATGGTGTTATACAATCAGTTGATCATTTCTCCATTGTACATGAATGCTCCAAACCTCTTGTATCCCATGCCTGCTGACATTATCAGGGACAGTTCATTCCATCCTGATACTACATCGGATGCTTTTTCGACGTGGTAACAGTCTGCTACTCCATATGTCTTTCAGACCCTGACTGTGACATCAGTGTCCCTTAGGCTAGGGTCCCATGCTATGATCTCATGGACCTGTGGGTATGTGGGCCACATATATTCGTTCCAATAACATTTCTTAATTAGGACTAGGTAGCAGTACCCCGGGACATCTGGATGTAATCTGGTCTTGTCACTAGGGTGTCGTTGACATGGATATGGGTAGGGCAGTGTGAATTCCTTGTCGACTTCCTGGCGCCAGTTATTAATAGCCATTACTGCATGATCCTTATAACCCTGATTTTTAAACTCTTTGGGTTTTCCCAGATCAATCCACTTTTCAGCCTCAGCGATCTGCACTTGTGCTTGTCGAGCTCATTCCTCAATTGGTGCCTGGACGTCTTCACTGACCCATGGGATTGCTGGATCTTTTTCGATCCAATCATCCACTTGTTGAATTGAGCCATTGTGCCACGTATGGTCCGCCCCCATTGTTTGGGTCAAGGATTTGCTAGGTCCAGAATGACTTATGACAGCCTGCGAATATGACATTTTTGGTACTAGGGACATTTTGGAACTTTTGAAGGACTTCTGGGAGTTAGGTACCAATTGGATGAATGATGAAATCGTTGCTGTTTTGGGTTTTGATTTCCCCAAGCCCCCTAGAACCGCCTTCTTGGCATATTTGCCATTTAATTCGAGATCCTCCAGATCTGCCCATGTGTATACATCATCCTCGTATTTTCTGATGGCCGCTTCCTCAATCACATGGTACACTCTGTCCTCATTGGTGTCCTGGATTGTGAATCTCGCCTTGGTATCTCTGAGCTCCAGCTCCCATGATAAGATGTCCTCAAGGGTTGGATACCCTGGCCAATAGAATTTGTTATAGTACTCTTCTTTGAATAGAGTCATATAACAATAGCCATCTCATTGCCATGGTGCATCTTCGGAAATGTCCATGGTGTATTGGCTTGGTAACTGCGGAGGTTTCAGGATGCTGACCCATGATCCTGTGAAGTCCAGTTCTTCCCCTAACTGCTTTAGGAACATGTCCATGTGGATCAGTGGCATGGTAACCGTGACTTCCCCTTTTGGCATGAGTATGGGTGTCTCCTTATGCTCCTGTTTCCTGAGGTAGCCTTTAGATATGGATCATATCTAATTCCAGTGACATGCTCTGCATTCTCCTTCCTGTCCTGCATGCGCTGCACTTTTCCAGCACTGATATTCCCATTTGCTGCATGCATTAATCAGTTCCATTCTTTTGCCGATAGTGTCAACCTGTTGTGCCATAATGTGATCACATCAAACCCCAGTAATAATAACTCGACATTTGATGGCGTATTGAAAAGAGCCTCCCGGACTGGTGACTCCTCCTCGTAGTTTTCCAGCAGGTCCTCCAGGGTCTGCCATTCCTTCTCAATCTGGGTTAAGTATGCATGGTACTCCTTTTGTTCTCTTGCCAACTTTCAGCACTGTTCGAGGAGTGCTTCCCACACCTCCTCCTGTTCCCTGATGGATTCTTGCTCGGCCACCCCAGGCTTCACGCTCTCGAATCCATTGTTCACGGCATGACTGCCGTCATTGTTCCTTTTTCCATGCCGGCCATATGCAGACATGGGCATCGCGCTGTTGCTTGTTGATCCATACAGCCATCTTGGATGATTTCTTTGGTTCTGCACATCCCTGCACCCAATCGAGCTCGAATACTAGCCCGACTCCCATCAAGGACAAACCAGCCCTTGGTAATACATAGTTGAAGGGTCCCTTCATGTTGCCTAGAAGATCTTAGATAGATCTCTGTTGCCTTTTCTTCAATATCACATGCTTCCTAACGCAGATATTCTATGCTGTGGTCAATAATGCACCTGCACACAATTCTTCGATTTAATTCCACCAAATGACTCAATAGCATGGTGCCTGGCGCTTCACTCAGATGTCCTCGTGCTCAGATCAATAGATCCGATATGTAATTGGTATTCTGAGACTGTATGACTTGATACATGGCACGCCACCAAGTTGTCTTCATGGGTTCCACCCACTATTCTGCAGTACTAGTGTAGGTACCTGATTCAACCCTGCCTGGTCTACTAATCGGCAAAGCCCCTACTCTTGTCTAGCACTGTTGTGTCGCCTAGTAATCGAGGCTGCTTGTGGCCACGTGTTGCAACGTGCACAACGTCAGGCATCTGTTGAAAAGTTTGAAACTGAAAGGCTTTGGCACTGTGAGCGACAATGAGCAAGACATGCTCGGCGCTGTGACCAACGTCAAAGGGTTTGTTATAAAGACTCTAGATTATGTTAGGACAAGCCAAACACAACCCTAAGCCTTGCAGAGGAGAGAGAGATAAAAGCGAGGTGTATTAGACACAATAGACCAGTAAGCTGTGTAAGAGCAAACTATCTAGAGTCTTAAGGACTCCTACCTACAGACACACCACCTTATATACATATGAGCGTTGGTCCATGCACACAGACTATGCAGCCCCATGACCGTGTACACGCAGCTATGAACTCAGACCCTCAACCCAGACTCACCCAGCCCCCATGAGAAGATGTGACTTGACCGTCATCCATATCTCTTGATCTAATTGGTTGTCCTGTACAGCCACCTTGCTGACATAACCCTAGACCATCCTAACATAGGGGTGCGAGCCTCCTTCCATAAGTGATAACTCGTCCATAGGCCCTCAGATAAAATAGAGAAAAATACAAGAAAATCATAAGGTCATAACAAGAGTCAATAAGATTGTTGCCACGTCCACATTTCTGGACCTGTTTTGCTGACATAGATTTTGCAGGACCTTTTGTGGAGCTAGCATTGCTTTTAGATGAAGTTCCCTTGGCTCTACCAGTCATGAGACATAGTGTACTAGTAGTAGTGTCATATCAGAACCATTATTTATAATATAGTGTTAGTTTGGTTATCTGTTTGGTCCATGTTTGGAATGGCAAATATCTCTTGGCTTGTTTGAGTTATGCTCCTGCTGTGGGCCAAGTTTCACTGTGCGAGGCCTATGTAGTAACTGAAAGACCAGTCATTGACTGGTCCTGACTGGTTCTCAGCAGTCATAGAAGAATCACAGAGAGCTGTGACTGTGACCGATTAACTCGCTGGGCTGCCATGACCATGACCAACAGCTCTGGTCACATCCAGTTCTGGCTCAGCTCAGCTCCGGTTATTTCTGGCTTGAGGAACTGGACCTTGAAACACTACACCCAACCATGGATTCAGTTGCTCACATGCTTGTGTATTAAATGCACATTTATAATACAATTCTCCTTGATCATTTCTGTCTGCAATGACCAGATTAGGTGCAGATCCATTTAAAGGAGCAGGATTACACCAAGTTTGACACAATTCATCATCAACACGGTGATTAATGTAATGATATGAGTCAACTATAAACCTTGTTGTCTCCTTCCATTCATCCCATCTGCCACTTGTTAGGCAAC
>MIPV01004562.1:2966-13408 GCA_001983365.1 Amanita bisporigera | reverse complement strand
TATGACTGCGCATGAGTCATATGGCTCCGAAAATGAGTCATGCAGCTGCGCAATGACTCATAATGACTGCGGAATGAGTCATATGGATTATTATGGAAGGTATATTAATAGAATGACTCAGAATGACTCATTACGGCACCGATTTCGGTTCTGATAACCATAATGGGTAGTGTACATTGTACTTAGGTTAGGGTTCCAAAAGTCTATATAAGAAGGTCATTCTGAGCAATGATTCTTCAGTTTTTTAACTAACAATCGAGTGATTAAGAAGCAGTAACAACAAGTGATATAAATGTAAGTGGAAGACATTTACTTAGTTGTGCCTGCACTGCTGTCCCCTCTTTCAACACTAGGTCAGCTCGCTCATTCATTAGTATGCCGCTGTGGCTGGGACACCATGAGACGGTTAGACGGTTGGTGCTGTGGGAGTCAAACCAAACCCATAGGCTGGTGGCAATGCATAGGGTGGGTCCCTGACCGTCGCATGGTCGTGTATCAAAGGCCGCAGTAGCGGCTGCCTGGTTGTCCATGAGTAGGATGATGTGGCCTGATATGGCAGGTTGCTCTGATAGCTGCATGACGAAGGCTTCAATGGCTTGCACCTCGGCCTCATGGGAGGATGTTGCTGGGACTGCGCGTGCGTATAGTTCGTCATGAATGGTGTAGGCCGCAGTGGCACTGCAGCCCTTGAGCGATCCATTGGTGGCTGCCACAGTGATAGTGGGATCAGCTGTCCAGGTATGTACCGTGTTGCGAAATGAGTTGAGCCAGGCCTCATACAGACTTTCCTGGGATTTGGGTGGATGGTCAAAGTTGATCCATGCAAGGTGGTGGGCATGAGTGTTGTGAAGTCGGGTGCCCAGGAGCACCTCCTCATGCGTGTAGTCTACCCATTCAGAGATGAGTCTCGCCTCCTCGTCAAAGCTGAGGAATGGGTTGCCTGGGAGTCAGGTGGGCCGTATGCACAAGGGGGAACGTCTGGGGGCATGTGGCGGCAGGGCCACCAGAGCCCTTGTGGTGGTTATCAGGTGCAGTGCTGGGAGCAGGGCCCATCATGCCGCTGCTCATCGTGCTAGTTGTTCACAGTATAGTCTGGCCAGGAGCTGGCTGCACAGGAAGTCTAAGGAGCCGGTGGGTGTAGTTCAAAAGGCTCCAGAGACCCAGAGTAGGGCTGTGCATTGAACTGTGGCAATGCGCCCAATCTTGCGCTTGAGGCCCTTCCTGCCCAGGGGATACCATAGGGGAAGGCTGTAGGTGACTATTGGCCATATGCAAGCCTTCACAATCTGCAGGTGCGTCTTTGTCAGTAGGCCTTGCTGCACGTTTCCAATCATCTGTAGGGCCCCAATAGTGGACAGAGCCTTATTTACGTAATTAGTGACATGGTAATCAAAAGAGAGAGAAGGATCAAAGAAAAAACCCAAGTACCACCACACCTCTGAGTGCTGTACCTCGCACATCGCACCTTGTTCATCCTCTATTGTTATCCCTTGCGTGTCCAGCAGATGGGCCTTTGTATGGTCAATGGACCGCGTGATGTATAGGCCAGTGGGCTGGTTGGGATGGTGTTGTCATGGTTGTGGGCCTGGCCAGTCCTCAGGTCGTGGGTGCACAGCCTTGAATGGCAGGAACGTGAAAAGTTCCATTTTGGAGCCTTCCAATGTGAGGCCGATACCTTGGAACATGCGCCAGAGTACACTGTAATGTTGTTCCATGGCTCGTAGGTTGTTGTCCAAGCTTAGTGATGAACGGACCAAGGTGTAATTGTCCATGAATGAGAATGGCGCTAACATGCTGTCCGCCATGTACATGAAGCGATGCCACAGTAGGGGGGTGACATACAGATTCGAGAGCATATTGGATGCTGAGTCCCCTTGTGGCATGCCATTGCCTGCGTATCATGGTGTGGACCTGGTGTGGCCCCAGCAGTAATGGGTTCGTCTGTCATGTAGGAAGCTAGTGACAACCTGGACGACAGTGGTGGGGAAGCCCTGGATCTGTAACATGTAGGTGAGCACATCAGCACGCATGGATGGGTAGTATTGTGCTACATCGAGTGCTAAACAGGTAGTGAATTTACTGGCGTCCCAGGCCTGAGTACCTTTCTCCTTTGTGGATGACTATACACCCAGCTGATCATCCATCAACCTTGACAACAACCTGCAGGCACTGGAAAGACACTACGGTGTGTTATGGTGAGCATTCCACAGCATCAGCCTCACCCTCGAGGGATCCAAGACAGAATTACTCACTTTCCTGCCATTCCAGACAACCAGCCCGAGCCCTGAGGCCTGGCTGGGCCTGTGGCTGCAACAACACAAGGCCAACTGGCCCAACAGCTTGTATGTCACATGGTCCATTGTTGATCATATGAAAGCATACCTGCTCGACACACGGAGTGTGTTGATTGAAGATGAGAAGGGGGGATATATGAGGTATGGCACTCAAAGGTGTGGTGGTACTTGGGTTTTTTCTTCGATCCTTCTCTTTCCTTTGATATACATACATGTGACTAACTATGTAAATAAGGCTCTCTCTACCCTGGGTGCACTATGGATGATTGGCAACATGCAGCAAGGTCTACCCATGAAGACATGGCTCCAAATTGTCAAGGCATGTATATGGCCCATCCTCACATATGGACTTCTGCTATGGTACCCCCTGGGTGGGGTGGGCACAAAGCACAAGATTGGGCACATTGCATCAGTACAGCGAGCAGCACTGCTCTGGGTATTGGGCATGTTCCACACTACACTGGGTGGTTCCCTTGACTACCTATGCAGCCAGCGCCGCTACCAGCCAAGCTGTACTGCAAACAGCTGGTGTGGCAATCCACTGCCCACTGGGCAACTCTCCCTGCAATGCATCCTGTGACCACCACAAGGGCTCTGGTGGCATTGCTGCCTCATGCCCCTGGATGTTCCCTGTTGGAAGTAACAGATCGACAGCAAAGGGAAGTGCATGGGCATGCTCGGTCACGAGGAATGATCATGGGGTTGGACATGAGACGAAGAAACAATAAGGAAATCATGGGCTGATGAAAGAGAGGTCACGAAGGGAGGAATTGGAGAGATGACTAAAGAAACTATTCAAGGTGAGAGCACCTGACATCAATACGAGGAACCGTCATCACTACGGCACCCATCTATTTCATATAACATAAAACTATATAAGTAGTATCGTATTCTGCTAATAGACGCCCTTAACTCGCACACCACTTCGTTTGCCACCTATCAACAACAGGTTATGGGCCCCGCACTCCTGAACTTACTCTGAGCATCACTCTATCTATCTATAATCCACTCTATTGATTCACTCTATGGCAGAGGACACATCAGGATCATTGAACAACACCGACTCGACCACCACTGTCACACTCGGCTCCGGCAGCTACTGAATCAAGCTGCTCAATGCCAAGAATTGGTTGGCATGGAAGTGCAAGATCATTGCTATCCTCCACGACCTTGATCTTGAAGAAGTCCTTCTTTCGGACACGCTGAAACTGGCCATTGAAAAAGCACTGACTACAGCCGAGAACAAGAAACTTGCAGATTGGGAGAAAAAGGATGCCAGAGCACAGACGAGAATTGAGTTAGCGGTAGGAGACAGTGAGATGATTCACTTACTAGGTGCCACCACGGCCAAGGCTATGTGGGACCAGTTGAAAACCATCAAACAGAGTTGTGGGAAGCTCGGTATACTCACTGCATGGCATGCACTATTTTGGGCATTGGCACTGGACGACTTTGATATGTTTGAACACATCACAAAGCTTAGACGAATGCAGGAGGAACTTCACCTAATGGGGAGTGTTGTACCTGATGATGACTTCGCTATGATACTGCTTATGTCACTACCAGAAACTTGGGATCCCTATACATTGGCATATCTTGGTGTGCAGAGTAATGCTCCCATGGTTACATCATCTGATCTGATCACAGTGCTTCTTGATGAAGATCAAAGAAGGAAAGGACGATTGGGTGACACTAGCAATGGCACCACACTCCAAATCAAGGAGACACGTGAATGTCATAATTGCAAGAAGAAGGGCCACTTGGCGAAAGACTGTTGGGCAAAGGGAGGCACGAAAGAGGGACAGGGGCCAAAGCAGAAGAAAGGCAAATGTTATCAAGCAAATCAGGTGCAAGAAGAAGCGCCAGGAACCAATCTTGCCAACTTCGCATATATGGCTAGCACCAATCAGTTCACGAAGTCTGACTGGCTACTCGATTGCACATCAACAGCGCATGTTTGCCCATCCCATGATGCTTTCATTGATTACAGTAGAAAATTTGACCATTAAAGGCATTGGCCCAGAACCAGTTCCTGTTTTAGGCCACGGAACCGTCATACTGAAATTTCGAGTCCGTGACAAATATTTCACACACCGTCTTACTAATGTGTCACACGTACCAATTGCGCCAAATTGCCTGATGTCACTCAGACATTTTGATGAAGGTGGTGGACACATGGAGATGAATGGTGGAAAATGCTATTTAAGGAACAAGCTCCGACACATTGTGGGCAAAGGGCACATGGTCAGGAGACTATATCTGCTCCATGTGAGAGCAGAATCACATGATAGAGCCTTTGTTGCCAAGGTACAAGGGTACTCCTGGGACAAATGGCATAAACAGTATGGTCATATATCTATCTCGGCACTCCAGTGCACTGTGCAGGAAAATCTAGTCACAGGGATAAATATAGACGAAACATCGATCCCATCAAACTCCTGTCAAAACTGATTAGATGGGAAGATGGCTCGGAAACCATTTCCTAAAGAAGCAGCACACCGATTGGAGATCACTGGAGAGCGCACAATGACCAACATCTGGGGACCGGCACCAGTTCAGTCTATTAATAAGTTCCATTACTTCATTGCATTCACAGATGATGCAACGCAGATGACACATGTCCTATTTTTGAAGACAAAGGATGAAGCCTTCAATTGTATTACGACATACTTTAATCATATTGAGAAACAGTATGGGAAAATCCCAAAAAGACTTAGACTCGATAACAGCAAAGAGCTGGTAAACAAGTGGCTACAGAAATGGACTAATGAGAAGGGTATGGTTCTAGAACCCTCAGCCCCTTACTCACCTTCCCAGAATGGCATTGCTGTTACAGTTTCTTTTCCTTTTCCTTGTCATCGTTATTACTCAGCAGACAGACATATCCTAGTTATATCATCATCATTACCATATGCACTGCCTTGGACGTTATTTCCATTTAGTAGTTACCTTCATCTTTCCTTCTCAGGTAGCTACAGCTTTTCTTCCTTTTTCGTCATTCTCTATTGTTCTCTAAATGTATATAAGGACCTCTCCTGTACAGTAGAACCTCAGTTCCAACTTAGATGAGTTTTACCTTCCTCTCAGCCTCTGAATTATCGCCTCTCTTCCTCATCGCTGAACACGTCGACCTAAGGGCCTTCATCATCATCAGACTTAACGTCCTCGTTATCCTATCAGCAGTCATCACAACTGGGAGCAGACCGAGACTCTGTTCGTCGTTTCTAAGTACAACGAAGAAGGCATCATCCATAACAATTGCCAAGCCATTTAATCAAATGGTTGTGGAAATGGCGCGCACCATGCTATTGGCTAAGAAGTTGCCTAACTATCTTTGGGATGCTGCCATCACACACACCTCTTATATTCAAAATCGCACACCGACTCGAGCCCTAGACAACAAAACCCCTTATGAGGCCTGGACCAGAACTAAACCAGACATCTCTCACTTTCGTGAATTTGGTTGCAACATATGGGTACTGGATGAGCATAGGGACAGCAAATTAGATGCCAAGTCGATAAAAGGGAAGTTTTTAGGCTTTGTTGACGGTTCTAAATCTGTGTGCTATTATGATCCTACTAGCCACACTGTCAAAGTCTCACAAAATTATGGTTTCGGCAAGACCTATACACCTACTACCAGCATACCTGGATTGCACACCAAGGGGGCGCCAGCAGAACGGTTATCGACTGCGGCGTGCATCACTCAGTGTGACACTGAACCAGCTGACAACAACCAGCACAGTCAAATCATTGACAAACCAACTGCCAATGCACCTACCAACAAACCACTCACTATCACAATACCAGCTAGACCACTGCAACTGAAACCAACTACCACTCAACGCCAACCTTGTTCCATCATCAAAGATGTCGATTACAAACTAATGAACAACCCTAATGCACGCAAGCCAGCTGAACACTTTGCTGACAGCTCACATCAGATCATCAATCACAATGATCAATCTGACAAATTATTCAACATCACATTTTTATCTACTACAGCTAGATTACCTCAAAACGTCGATGAAGCATTGGAGAGTGATGATCAGGAAGAATGGATAAAGGCTATGGATGAAGAATTAGGGATGATGGATAAGATGGGGACATGGAGATTGGAGAAGCTACCCAAGGGGAGGAGAGCGGTGGGAAGCAAATGGGTCTTTACACAGAAAACAGATGAATACAGAAACACCATCAGATTCAAGGCTCGATTAGTCGCTCAGGGGTTCACGCAACAACCCGGATACGATTATGATGACCTCAATACATATGCACCCGTAATGCACTATGAAAGTCTACACATGATATTAGCTCTCACAGCTCTCTATGGATGGCACCTCACCCAGTATGACATTAAGAATGCTTACCTGAATGGCGTACTACAAGAGGAAATATATATGCGGCAACCTCCTGGATTCAACGACAGCACTGGACGATTTTGTCACCTACAACAATCGCTCTATGGATTAAAGCAAGCAGGCAACGTATGGAACAATACCCTTACTGCCACACTGCTTGACCTTTCATTTACACAACTACATGCTGACTATTGCGCTTTTATTCAATGGAACAGCAGTACATTCACTATTCTACTTGTCTGGGTCGATGACATCATTGCCATCACCAACACTAAAGAGGAAGTTGATCTGATCGCATCAGACCTCAAAAGGAAATTTGAGATCAAAACACTTGGCATCCCAAAATACCTCCTTGGTATTCAGATTGATTATAATCAGGATGCGTGCGCTCTATTCCTTTCTCAGACACATTACATTGATCAAGTTCTCACAGAACTAGGTCTACAAGAGTGCAATCCTTTGTCAACTCCCTTAGATCCTAATGTCAACCTCGACTACAATGAAGAGGAAAACAATGATGACCGATCCAATCAAGTGACATATGCTTATTCAGCATTGATTGGCAAATTACTCCATTTGGCAACAATCACCAGAGCCGACATAATGTTTGCAGCCACCCAACTTGGACAATCTGTGCGCAACCCAAAGCCGCACCATTGGACGGCTGTAAAACAGTTTTTCTGTTATCTGAAAGGGATGAAAGAATATAGGTTGGAGTATGGGAGAAGGAGAATGAGAGATGAGCATGATCCCATCTTTTACTGCGATGCTGATTGGGCTTCCCAGGCTAGCCACAAATCTACTAGTGGCTATATAGTCTTATTCGCAGGGGGAGCTATTGCATGGAGTTCCAAGAAGCAGAGCATCATTGCTCTTTCAACTGCCAAAGCAGAATATATCGCAGCCACTCATGTTACATGTGAAGCATTGTGGATCGACATGCTACTCTTCAAGCTAGGCTTTACGCCTAGGGTACCCATCATCTACAATGACAATCAGGCAGCAATTGCTATTGCTCATCACCCAGAATTTCATGCATGAACCAAACACCTCGACATCAGCTTACACTTTATTCGCGACCATGTCACCACTGGACATATCAAAATATGCTATATACGGAGTGTGTTACAATCATGCCTCAAGTATGCTTATGTAAAAGCCCCTATCCATATGCAGTATGTTTTTCTCATCATTATGCTTTCTTACTTCGTCGTTTATGCCAGAGTCCTTGTTATCACATGCCTGTTACTTTATCACATGTCTATGTTCATTATCACATGCAAGACTACTTTATCACATGTCAGTAGCCTTGCCTGTACATATATAAACTCTGTAATACACAGACTGGACCTCCAGTCAGTTTTAATGGTCAAACCGTTCTAGTGAACTCTCAGCTTGTCTTTGCACACTCAGACTCTCACTCTTACACTTGTGTAGGAGCTTAACTTACCCTTGAGGAAGTTTTGCTCTCATCGCCCTTGAGGTTGATGATTCTCAACACAGTTAAGGTGTAACAATAAAACTAGACTCCTCTCCACTTCCGCCAGCTATCTATCTTGCTCACCACCTATCCACAGCACCAATATTCCCTCCCAAACACAGAAAAAACCGCCCACAGCCTCTGAGGACGATCCTGCATCAGATAAACAAATCCTATACAGATGACTCATCGAATATAATTGAGGAAGAAAGAATTGGACATATCTATCTCCTCAGGGACATTTTGCAGGCAATGTTCCAGACAGCGAATTTTATAAACCACAGCTTCCAGGACGACCTCCCAACAAAACAGTTGCATTCCAAGGAAAGTTTTATAAGGATTCACAGGTTGTAGCATTTTATCACAGGGAAAAGTGTTGGAAATATGAAATCTCAGAATTTCTACAACGAAGGGCACCAGATAGTGATTTTGAAGGAACATATAGCACAGGAGAACCAGAAGAACAACTCCCATTCGAAGTTTTTGAAGACTGGTTAAAGGAAAATCAGCCAGAACGTTTAGCAGCAGAGCGCACCCCTATCCCTTCATCATTGCCCTACTCCCTTCCCACATTTACAGAGCTTGGACCACATAGACACCAGGAAGAAGAAGAAGATTCTTCAGGAGAGTCAGAAAAAGAGAAAGAAGCATCAAGTGAATGATCTCAGGACAAAGAAAGTGATCTCCAGATCGAATATTTCGACCCACCTACAGATCCCTTATCCACAGGACTAGCCCATCTAGATATTAACGTCCCAGTTACATTTCCACAAGTCGAAACTCAGTCCCAGTACAGACAACAAACCCCAACTCCTCCACCGCCCAAAGAACCACTGAAATCACCCAAAATGGCAACAGACTCGAGTAAAAACAGGCAAAAATTAGATCCCCCAGAATACTTCACAGGAAAATGATTCGAACTTAATGACTTTCTTGCCCAAAGCAATCTATATTTCCAACATTACAAAGACACCTATGATGACAGCCCTAAAGACAAGATCCTACTACTATTAAATCGCATGAAAGGTTTAGCTGGAGAATGGCGAAACCAGGCAGTAAAGGAACTTGATGAAATGCCAGCATTATGGAATGATTATAATGCCTTTGTCAGGAAGTTGGAAAAAGATTGGGGAGAAGTAGAGAAGCCAATAACTGCTCTCAATTGGCTAATGAAGAAGAAAAAGAAGGGGACACCCCTGAATCAGTGGATCGCCGAAGTAAACTGCAAAATTCATGGGGCAAAGATAACAGATGAAGCAATGAAGATCTACATGATGATGCAAACATTGCCAGATAGGACACAGATCAGAATTCGATCAGGAACTGCCATTACCACATATGACACTCTCAAAGAATGATTACTCGGATTAGAAGTAACCGATTTGATCCTTGGATCAATGAGTGGAAGTTCCTATGGATCTAGTTCTCACAGATCGCATAATCGAGATAGTGATGCAATGGATGTATATTGGCTTGCCATGGGCCTAGATCGCGTTAATATTGGACAAACAACAACAGCAAATGCTGCTTCATCAGCCAAGTGTTATGGATGCAGACAGATTGGACATTACATAGCAAATTGCCCAAATTGAGCACAAAGGGGACCAACAAAAGGGGGTAGAGGAAAGACAAGGTGAACAGGAAATCCCGAAAGAGGAAAGCGCCAAAACTGGAAAGGAAAAGGACGCAGGATCAGGGCTATGGATGCTGAAGAAGAAGAACAGGAAGAAGCTGGTTACAGTGATGGTGAAGCGCAATACAGAATAATCAGAGAAATGAGCAAAGGCCTTCCCAACCACATCCAAAATTGATTAAATGAAGAGGGTTTTTAGATGGAGATGAGTGTAAAAAGGTGTCACCCATCTCAACCAATGAAATAGAACAAGAATTAGCTATCAGAGGTGTACAAGTATATTCCACAAGCCAATACAAAATATCCGTTCCAATCTCTGAATGTTCTAATCTGAAAACCACCAAAACAACTGCCCTTATCGATTGTGGAGCAGAAGGAAAGTTTATTGACAGCTCAATTGTCGATTGGACCAAAGTAGAAGTGCTACAGAAGCCACTACCAGTTAGAAATGTCGATGGAACACTTAACAAGGCAGGATCATTGTGATACAAAATTCAAATGTGATACAAGATAAACCAGCAAGGTTTTGAAGACTGGTTCTATGTAACCAAGTTAGACGATCAGAAGGTGATCTTAGGATTACCATGGCTTCGTAGAATCAACCATAGAATCAACTGGACAACAGGAGCCATTGATTTTGTCAATTGGGCAAAAGATGACACCACCATTGAAGG
>MIPV01004555.1:0-15706 GCA_001983365.1 Amanita bisporigera | reverse complement strand
CTATGCTAAACAGAAACTCCTCAAAGGAGAATGGGTAGAACTATGGTACTTTTCGAGGGAGGGTTGTCGAGAGGCAGCCCGTCCCACCACTTCCATTGCCAACGACACCTTCGGCATTACCACCAAAAACTCGACGCTACAACTCAGAGCCGTCTCCACCTCCAAAGCCTCCCATAATGCCCTCCCCGACTCAACTTTAACATGCGACCAGATAACTTTCGCCAGCAAAATCTTCGTAAAAACCATGAAAGAGCAGAATTGGCTGGCAGAACACATCGATGCTGTAGTGAATTTTTTCCTACACCTCGAATTGCAACGCACCTGTCATGCCGGCGCCAACACCGATCTGGCCATCATCGAATACCAAGCAATGATACGCAAGGAGTGGTTCGACACACTGGACACCCCGGCTGCATTCGACATAGGAAGCTTCAACCGAGAACGGTTCCGAGCCATCTACTCCGAAATTACGATGGATAGGCATGCAAGGGCGACGGTACGCACTGACAAAGTCACCCATGTTATGGACGATGCCTTCTTTGTCATACTTAGAAACAACGAACAGAGTCTCGGTCTGCTCCCAGCCGTGACGACTACCGATAGAACGATGAGGACGCTAAGTCTGACGACGACGAAGGCCCTTAGGTCGATGCGTTCAACGATGAGGAAGAGAGGTGATGATTCAGAGGTTGAGAAGAAGGTAAGATTCGTCTAAGTTGGAACTGAGGTATTACTGTACAGGAGAGGTCCTTATATACATTTAGCGAACAATAGGAACGATGAAAAAGGAAGAAGGCTGTGGCTACTTGAGAAGGAAAGATGAAAGTAGCTACTAGATGGAGATAACGTCCAAGGCAATGCGTATGGTAATGATGTTGATGTAACTGGGATAAGTCTGTCCGCTGAGTAACAAGGATGACGAAGACAAGAAAAAGAAGCTGTAACAAGGACGACCAAGATGAGGTGTTTGTCAATTGGGAAGGATGTTTTTGAGTACTCTGGAGACAGTAGGCTGGCTAACACCAGTGTGAGAGGCAATATAGCAGGTGGAGTGACCATGGGAGGCAAGGGAAATGATGTTTTCCTTGTGAGCAGCAGAGATGGGGTGCATATCAGAAGTGGGATGCCCTGGCATGTTTGCACTACTTATATAGCATTCATGTCAAGGCACCATCATTTTGATAACCATCCATCATTAGTTTCAGGTCATAGCCACTGATTGATATCAGTTTCTGATGTTTCTGATGCACACTCAAATAAGTGATTCAATGGGTCATCAGATTAAAGGGCCTATATCTCCATGGCTATTGTGCCTATTTACATAATCTTTTTTTCGGCATGTAGCCCTTATGTAATACTGTCATTCCGCCCCTCATACTTTGCCATTGTTTGTCTTTGTTCTTGAGTTATTCTACAAACAGTGCAAAGCACCAAACATTGAATCACTTTTTTGAGTCACTGTATGAATAATTAGTGTTTACAGGTCTGGTCCGGTCTGGTTTTTTGCCCAATTTTGGGAAAACCGTGACTGTGACCAGTCACTTAATATACCTTGACAGCAAGAACTGTGACCGAACCGCATGTAACCGGTTACATGCGGTTCAGTTACATGCAGTTATTCAGTTCTGACCAGTCACAAGAGAACTGGTAATGACTGGTTTTGACCAGTTAGAACCACAAATCAGAGTGTATATTAAGTACTACACTAGTAGTAGCTATAGGTAACTAATAGTCTAATATGATGCATTGCCATATCATAAGTCTATGCTACATCACTGTCAGACCCCTCAAACATGAATTCCTTGTCCTCCTTCTCCCACTCCCTGGTTTCATTATCTACTTGTAGCAGGTCAGCATACTCGGTATCATCTAGTATCTCCTCAATTATCTCAGAGTTAATGACTGCCCAATCTACAGTAGTCCCTTGCCATGCTGATTTCATAACTAGGAGCTGCTCAAGTCGATCGGAACCAAGCTGCAATCATCGGTCAGTAGCAACTTGCTTGCTAGAAGAAAATAGACGTTCGCATGGAATGGAAGACGCTTGACATGGTAATACATCAAGCGCCATCCTTGTGAGAGTTGGGTAGATACGTGCATGATCCTAGTTAATATTTAATTAGATGACATTATAATATGTTAAAAGACTCACCCACCACCATTTCACAACATCTGTATCTTTCTTGACATCTTCGACCTTCTTGATGTAGCGTCTCACTTCCACACCACAGGTTTCCATGTTAGTCCTGTTCTTGAGTAACGACTGACAATGTTGGTCAAAGTCAGATATGATAGAATTGTTGGCCTTTAATGAGGATGATCCCTGATCCGGAGGACAGTCAGTCCTGATGTCCTCAGCCCGTGCCACCAGTTGGTCCTGCCAGTAAATCTCTGCCTATTTCTGAATGTTGAGATACATATGCACATTAGTCTGAAATCATGCACCATCTGCTCAAAAATCTTCAACGCTTCGTCCTGCCAATTCTTTGCACCATAATTACCAGCACCTTGCTCCTCCACTTGTTCTTTCTCACCACCCCAGGCCAACTTGATGTAATCAAGCTTATAATACGGGTGAAGAACTGTTATAACTCATAAATTCATTAGTAGAAGCAAAGGCAAGACACTTACTCAGCGCAAGAACATATGCCGGCTTCTCGTCAAATTTATTGTAATACTTCTTTAACTTGTCGAGTCTGTCCTGGATTGCAGAGCGATATACCAAAAAGCACTCAAAGCCTGCGGCTCCATCGTGCTTCTTCTCCCAGCGTGTCTGAAGGTCTTCGATCTGTGGGAGCGCTTTCCATAGCGCGGTCTTCTTTTCAGATGAGAATGACTGCCAGACTCGATTTGAGTCCTGGCAATGGGGTTAGTGCTGCTATAATGAAGTATTCCAATATGTACTGCTAGAATATCTCTTGCGTCCACAACATGACGCCAATCGGCAACTGACAAGGTGAACACCGTCCATGGGATTTCTTTAGTGACACGCCCATGTTCCCAGATAGTTGTAATCGGTCCAAATAGAGAATCAGCACAGTTTATGAACAAAGTAATCGCCTAAAATGAGAATAAGGGGTGTAGCACAAATGAAAGATAACATAAACTTACGTTTTGCAGGGCTATGGACCTATCAAGCATTGTAAATGCAGTTCCCCATCGAATATTGCTGTGAAGTGGTATCTTGAGCGGGTTAGAGATCCCCGTTTGGATTTGGAGCTCGTTGAATTTCTGAATCCGAATGGTTGAGGCCTGGATCTCCTGGTAATCAGTGGCCGTGGCACCTATCGATAACTGTAAAATGTCGGACTCACTTTAATTGCCAGAGTTCAAATGGTTGCAATCATGTCTAACCCTCCATTTGAGATGCGGTTGGCAGGAAGACCAGGGTCATATTCCCAGATCGCAGTTTTCGTTTCAACTGTGGCGATTTTGGTGATGTGAGACATAACGTCAATGGTCGCAAGGTTGATAACATGCGCCAGACACCTGACACATGTCAATTGTCAGGGTAGCAGATAAAGGATGCTTACATATACTGGTGCGTCGCATGATTCCATTCTTCAAGGTTTCATCATTTATGGGTTTTTGCGATGGTTTTACAGATTGTAGTGGTGACATAGGCGTTGTCGAGGGTCATGCCATACAGCTGGGGGCAGAATCATGTTGGCAGAGCAGGCTTGAGGCAGGGCGTTTGAACGGTGGCATGAGGTATGATTGATCTTATCAGTAATCAGTCATCACATGATGTCCACGATGCTTACCTTGGACGTTTCATTCCCTATTAACCCCACTCGGTCGCACAGCCCAACAACGTAATGACCCAAGTTCTTCCCGCCATGATCTCCTGATAGACCATGCAGTGCAATAACGCTCGCCTCCAGCAACCAGTCTCCATCTTTCGCCACTTGAATCCAGTGGGCGGTAATACCAATGAAACCCACCTTCGTCATGTCAGCCATCCAACAGTCGACCGTTAGCGAGGCTTTCCCAGGGAGATTCTGCGTTGTCATGGTGCAAGTGAGTTTGGGCTTACACTTACAACAACAAGGACATACACTAAACGTCACCTTCAAATTGTTCATGTAGTCCGTAAATTCATTATGTAGACAATTCTCGGAGTCATGTGCAGTCGGTAAGTCCACTTTGACCGTCTGCAGCCTCATTGATGTGAGGCAATTCCAAAATGAAGGCTTATTAGCAACTTCAAAGGCCTATACAGCATTCAGGCTTACAGCACATTACTATTGCAACAAAAACATCATACCTGATCAGCCACTGCAATAAACTTAGTTACGGCAAGTAACGTTCCTTTGTGTGAAAATTGTTTGGGCGATGACTCCATTTCACCCATCATATTTAGCTTTGTTTGAGTCAAGGCCCTTGATTTGGATTTACATCCATGTAGGATGGCAGGAGGTACACAATGCTCTGCTTCCTCAATGCCAGCATCCTTACAACATTGGCTATAATACTCGTAGTGCCAACGTATGTGAGCTCAACACAATGAATTACTGCCTGTAAAGAAGGCCTTTCGAATGGGATTGTTATTAATGAATTCTGAATCATTCCTATGAGCCAAAATAGTGAGATATGCCCAAATTGTTTTCGCTGGCAGGTGACTGACCAACACTGTTTACACCAGCGGCCTTTCTTTGTCTCCTGCTTCCCTTCTTTCATAATAAAGGTAACACTAAGTTGCTTGGTGAACACAAATAAAAGATCTTGGGTTGAGTCTTTTTTGGTTCTCTGCAATGTAGGAATCCCAGCCCGGTGTCGATCCATTAAACCATCATTCTAAGTTGAGGTGAGCATTTGTTCACTTTGGCAACACACTTTACTTACACACACATCCAGGAATTGAATGTCAGACTCATCCCCTCCATCTTCTGACTCGTCTCCACGATCACTTTCATTGACAATTTCCAGCCCATTATCTGAAACCTGTTCACTATCCTCGACAATTTCTTCCAGCTCTGGTTGACGTTGTCGTTTCTGAGGATGATGTTCTTTATCAGAGTCTGAGCTGTCAGGTGAAGCTGCTTGCTTCCCCTGCAATGATTTGGTCTTGTTCTTGTGTGACTTTTGCTGCTTGCGAGAACGTCTGTCTTGCTGCTGCTCTTTCAAAGCAGCACCCTTCTCAGTTACCTTTCAGTTGCATGTCATTGAGTATGTAGTGTTGTGACCTGTAACGACTTGAATAATCACACCAGCTTGACCTTTCAATTATCACATGACCCAATAACCAGTTGTAACCAGTTGTGACTGGTTACACATTGGTTATGCAAATTCTAGATATCTTCATAACTGTGACTGGAACTGTTGCCCAGGCAGCATAACTGTGACTGACAGTTCAGTCATAACTGCTGGCGGTTCAGTTCAGTCACAGTTATTTTCTGGTTATGTAACTGGACCTGTAAACACTACTGAATAATTTTGAAATTGAAACGACTAAGATATAAAGCCCATCTGGCTTGTCATCTGTTTAACTTTTTTGCACTCATAAAGTATTCGAGATTTTTATGATCCGTCCATATCTTGAATTCCTCCTTTGCTCCTTCCAAGTAATGTCTCCAGGTTTCGAGACATTGCATAATGCCCAACATTTCTTTATCGTGGACATCGTAATTCCTCTTGGTATCGTTGAGGGTTTTTGACAAGTATGCTGATGGTCTCCATTTATCATCATTACATAGCATTGACAATACCCCTCCTGTGGCAAAATCCGAGGCATCAGACTCTATTCTGAATTTTCTGTTTGAGTCTGGAGCAACCAATAAAGGTTCTTCGGTAAAGGTTTTTTTTAGAGTTTCTAGAGCATTCTGCTCCTTTTCCATCCATTCCCATTTTTTGTCTTTGCGCACTAATCCATGTAAAGGTTGTGCGATCTTTGCAAAGTCTTTGACAAATCTACGATAGTAGTTTGCCAGTCCTAAGAAGCGTTGTACGTCCTTTACACAAGTGGTTACCGGCCACTTTTGTATTGCTTCTACTTTTCTTGGATCCATATGAATTCCTTTAGGGCCAATGATCACCCCTAAGAATTCTACCTCTTCTACATCCCATACGCATTTTTCTGGTTTTACATATAAGTCATTGTCCTGCAATCTGCGGAGTACTTCTAGTACGATTTCTGTATGTTCTTCTTTGGTTTTTGTGAAGATAAGGATATCGTCAATATATATGATAACTTTTCCTGTGTTGATCATATCTCTAAATATATCATTCATCATCGCCTGAAATGTAGCTGGCGAATTTGTTAACCCAAAGAACATAACCACCAGCTCAAATGCTCCTTCTGGTGTAGTAAAGGCGGCTTTCCATTCATCGCCTTCTTTGATTTGTACGTTGTTGTATCCCCAACATAAATCCAATTTTGTAAAGTGTTTGGCTTTACCTGCCTGATCCACGAGTTCTGATATTAACGGTAATGGATAATTGTTTTTAATTGTCCATTTGTTAAGGTAACGGTAATCCTGTACCATTCGTTTCTTTCCGTCTTTCTTTTTTATGAAAAAGACTGGTGACGTTTGCGGGGATTTTGAAGGTCTGATATATCCTTTTTTGAGTTGATCATCTACAAAGTCTCGTACTTCTTGTAGTTCATCAGGTGACAAAGGATACACCTTTCCTTTTCGGGGTTCGTAACCCTGTTTGAGATCAATAGCATGATCCCATGGTTTTCGAACTGGCATTCGTTCCAATGCTGCTTTTTCGAATACTTTTATGTACTGATGATACTTTGAAGGTATCATCTCTTTGGGGCTGAGTTTTTTAAGTTCATTTATTTCTTTTGTGAAAGATCCAGCTTTTGGCGATCATGGTGGGAATATGGGAAGAAATGGATATTTGTTTCCATGTCCGTAGTTGCGGGGATGTTTAATGTCTTCCATATACGTGAGTTCTTCGTCACTGACTAGTTTCTGCTCTAGCCAGTAGGCAAAATCTAGTTCTCGTTCCTTTTCCCACAGGTACTGCAGAGACTCCCAGTGTTCTGCTGTACGTGCCAACTTCTCTCATTTGGCAGTCCATTCCCTTTGTTTGTGTCCACATGACTGTGGACACCGTGTTAGATTTCTTTCCCCTGTGATCCAATCAATCTCTGGATTGTGTTTTCGTAACCATGTTGACCCGATGATTACATCTGTCTTCCCTAGTTCGCATATTTCGAACGTAGCCCTTTCTTGGTGTCCTTGATAGCTCATGATTAGATCTACCTCGTGTTTAATCATGCCACCTTCATTATGTGTACCATCTACATTACGAACTGGGATAGGTCGTGCTAAGGGAATTAATCTAAAGTTCATTTTTTCGCAAACTCTTTATTCATAAACAAACCCGTCGCTCCTGAGTCCAGTAGTGCTGTTTGCTCATGTTTTTCATGCATGTCCAAAGTTTCCAATCCAATTTTCATTAAAATTTCTTCTTTTAGTCTGATGGTTCTAACAAAATGCATCCCTGCATTGACTCATCTGTGGTTTTTAGAGGAATTAAGCACAGGTTTAACTGCCCTGCCATGCTCCTGTACTTTTGTACTAGAGACTGCCTTCTGCAGAGTCGTTTCCAAGTCCCTTGAGGACTTGGATTCAACTTTTTCTGATGTTAGCTCACAAATGTCCAATACACTGTATCTATTAAGGGAGTCCAATTTGGGACTTACTGGCTCCCTTCACCTTTTAAATCTTTGTCACCCTTCTTGAAATATTCCTTCATTTCATCAAAGGTCATTGATCGTACATTGAGACCTGATCTGCAGTCTCGCATCATGTGTCCTATTCTGCCACATTTGTAACATCTTGGCAGTGGTCATCTTGCTCGGTCCACATCCATGTCGTTTGGTCCACGGGGGGGTCTTGCATTGCTGGTATTACTCGATGAGGAGGGTCCAGCTACAGGTTGCGACTGACTCGCTGATCCTGATGGTCGTGTGAATGGCCATCTGGGTTTTGGCTGGCCAGCCAGTACTGTCTTTTTGGACATATCCTGTCCCTTGGCTCCTCCTTCACTCCTATTGGCAGAGCTACTGTTCCTCGAAGAGAAATATTTTTCTTCGGCCTTAGCTTGCCGGTACTGCTGGTCTAACTTGATGGCTTTTGCATACCATCCGTTTACGGTCTTGGGGACTTCTTCTGCCTCCAAGATTCTTCGTCGGAGCCCAGCGTTTAAACTTTGCTTGAACTGTTCGAGCAAAGCGCGGCCCGTAAATCCCGTGCCTTGGGATACCTTCTTAAAATATTGTATGTGCTCTTCACACGTTTTCAATCCTTGCATCATTGTACACATCTCTGCTATCTTGGATGACTGTTCATCCATGTCGCCGAATTCTCTTTTTATCCATGTGAACAAATCTTCGACATGCCCAAACATGGGTTCGTCTCCATCATTTATATCTTTAATTAGATTGTCCCTCCAATCTAATGCGACTCCTTTCGTCATGTATGTCATCACGAAGAAGCATTTCTCTGCTTCATCATGATTATCCATTTTCAGCCGTATATATAATCGGCATGAATTGATAAAGCTGTCTACTTCAGCCATATCTCTGTTATGGACGATGCCTTCTTTGTCGTACTTAGAAACGACGAACAGAGTCTCGGTCTGCTCCCAGTCGTGACGACTACTGATAGAACGATGAGGACGCTAAGTCTGATGATGATGAAGGCCCTCAGGTCGATGCGTTCAGCGATGAGGAAGAGAAGCAATGATTTAGAGACTGAGAAGAAGGTGATATTCGTCTAAGTTGGAACTGAGGTTCTACTGTACAGGAGAGGTCTTTATATACGTTTGGAGAACAATAGAGATGACGAAAAAAGGAAGAAGGCTGTGGTTACTTGAGAAGGAAAGGTGAAAGTAACTACTGAATGGAAATAACGTCCAAGGCAGTGCGTATAGTAATGATGATGATGTAACCAGGATACATCATCCGCTGAGCAAATAATGATGACGAAGGAAAGAAAAGAAACTGTAACATTACCCCCTTTGTATGGGAGAAGTCACCGACTTCTTCTAATTACCCTGCCCCCACGTGTTATTGCCATTCTCATCCCCCCATCCATCGCCATCAGTCTTGTCATGCCAGTTGGTGAGGACGTCAAGGTCGGCGATGGCAGCGTCAATGAGTCGTTGTGTCGCCCTTAAGGTTCGACGAATATGTTGGATCGCCATGCGATCCTGGGCGGATTCCCGGTCAGGGATGGCGGAATGAGGGATCTCGAGGGAGACGTGGATGGCGGCGTCAGCTTGTTCTATAACTCTGACCGCCTGGTGGTGAACGTCAGAGGTGGTGGCGAGGAGGTTCTTGATGGGGCCAGAAGTGGTGGCAACGAAGACGTTGGTGAAGTCGGACATTGTGATAGAGGAGGTGATGAAAAGTGATCGAAGGTTGGAGTAGGCAGGGATGCGTCGAAGACTGCGGATGTCCAGAATGGATTGGGATCCTTTGAGTCCTTATGCAACTTTTTATAGAGGTTGGTCGTTTCGACTGCTTCCTTCATTCCCAAGGGTATTTCCCAGCTCTTCGTCATTCAATTCGTCTATATTTGGCCAATGGCTTGTAACGTTTTCGGTTAGTTCTTCGATCGTGAGTTCCTCATATGAAACGTCCCATATTGGATCATCTGCGGGTCGTTGCAGGATTGCTTGAAATAATTCTTCTGCAAATCGTTCGGCGGACGTAATTGATGTGGGGGATGCTGATATTGTTCCTTGATCGGAAGGCGATTCTATTCCATCATAATTTTCATGATTCGGATAATAATATTGCCACCCATTACTCATTCTCCTGATAATGCTTCGGATTCTAGGATATCCTGGTTTGAATTCATGTTGGTTATAGAATGGCGGGTTCGGGGTACATGGTGGAGGAGGTATCCGATGATCGGTGGCGTTTGCGTAATCTGGTGGGAGAACAAAAGGAGTGCACAAAGGGATTACTTGTGGTGGGAACATTTCGTGATATATCGTCCCTAAATCTTCCCATTGATCGCTGTCACTGTTATCTCTTCCCGGATCTTCAGTTACCCGTTCATTGTTAACGATGTTATATGCCCTGTTATCGATCCAGTCATTCAATGTCTGGATAGCTTCTGCGTTTTGTCTTATCCTCTCGTCACATCGTTCAAGGGTATAGTAGGACGGGTCGTGTGTGATTTGATTGTGGTAATGTCTTGGGTTCAAGGGTAGAGGCCTTCCACGACATGCTTCGACCGTGATGCATCTCACGTTCCTGTCTCCATAACGAAATGAATATCGCCCTCAGAAGGGGTGTAGGTGATACGGCTCTAGGATAAAGAATTGTACGTATTGTGGGAGTTTTCTTGATGCTGAGAATTTGGCATGAATGGGAGCATAGTTCCGCGCATATATGCTGTTAAGTTTGAGGTGTCTGCGGTTGCGATATGTGACCATGATAATTTTCTTTCTTTTACAATTGTCTCCTGGTTTTATACCCCAGTAGTACTTCCGCAGCATTGCCCAAGTTGCATTCAGGTTCCCACGAGTTGTCGTTTGATCCGTAGCCTTTCCATTTCACCAGATATTGATATCCTGCGCCGCGTTTTCGGTGTGCGAGAATTGCTTCTACTTCATATTCTTTGTTTCCATTTACGAGATCAGGAGGTGGCGTCGTATAATTTGGGCCATGAGCTTCGGTCTGTTTGTAAGGGGATAGTAGTGATGCATGAAACACAGGGTGAATGCGCCATTGCTTTGGCAATTTCAATTTGTACGTTACTGGTCCCATTACTTGCTCAACGACGAAGGGTCCTTCTCGTTTAGGCGCTAATTTCCTTGACTGGTATGGAATGTGTAGATTTCTATTTTCGAGCCAGACCCTGTCGCCTTTTTCGAACCATACAGATTTGTCCCTTCATCGTTTTGCCACTAGTTGTCTGGCCAATTTGTGTGCTGCCAGCGCTTCCTCCCTTGCTCTTCGTAACTGCAATAGTCGTTCTTCTGCAGCAGGTGTACTCATTTTGTGGGAAGCAGTGGGAAGCGCTACAGGATCGGTTCCATACATTAGCTGAAACAGTGATGCTTTGACGGCATCATGATGTCGGTTATTGTGAGCAAATTTAGCGATTGGGAGTAATCCTTTCCATTTGTGTGGCTCGTTAGTGCAGAACATTTGAAGGTAGACTTCTAATTCTTGGTTAACTCGTTCCGTTTCTCCATCAGTCTGCGGATGATATGCTGTGCTCATCCTGTGGTCGATTCCTAGCGCTTTTCTGATTTCTTGAAAGACTTTTGCTGCGAACTGCGGTCCTCTATCTGAGATGAGCGTGTCAGGGAGGCCAAAACGCTTGAAGATCTCGGCAATGTATATGTTTGCCATTCCCAGAGCGTCGATTGTTTTGTTGCATGGTGTGAAAATCACCCCCTTTGTAAGACCATGGTCCACCGTGACCAAAATGGAGTCGAAACCATCAGAAAGGGGTAAATCGGTGATGAAATCCAGGGTGACTTGTTGAAATGGCCTAGTAGCTTTCGATTGGATCAGCTGATATGCTGGTGTGTTTGGGTGCGTGTTAACCTTCATCTGTTGGCATAATGCGCAACCTTCGATCCATTCCTTCACATGCCTGTACATTCCTGGCCACCAATAGTCCCTTTTGAGTAATTCCAATGTTTTGAAACGTCCAGGATGCCCAGATGTAATTGCCTCGTGTATTTCCTTGATCAAATTTGCACGCAAACCGTCATGGTCAGGGATATAGACCTTCCCTTGATAGCGAATTAATCCATTTACGTATGCCCAATCCTGAAGCTGTGATTTAATCGGTGGAGCGCAGTGTTTCTCGACTACCTCGATCAGAATTCGTCCAAAATCATCCTTTGACATTGCCTTTTGGAGATTAGTTACCAAGTCTTCTGCGATCAAATTAATGAATCGTTCAGGAGGTAAAACCATCATTTCTTCCAGTTGTTCTTCGTTCCCCATATGGTCTGGGCGTCTTGACAGCGCATCAGCTTCAAACATTTTTGTTCCAGGGACGTGTTCAATGCGTAGATCAAATTTGGATAAAAATGAAGACCATCATGCTTGCCTAGGTGTTAATCGCTGTGGTGTGCGGTAGAATGACAGGTTTTTGTGATCACAATGTATAATTGTTGTATGCGGTGATCCATGTAGTAAGTGTCTCCAAGTTGCGAGTCCTTTGATGATTGCTAGCAGTTCCCGATCGTAGATCTGATAATTTTGCTCCGTCGGGGTTAATGCGTGTGAGATAAATCCACAAGGGTGTAGGGCTCCTGTTTCATCAGCCTGTTTTAACACCGCTCCAATCGCTTTATTAGATGCGTCCGTTTGGAGAATGAATGGTTTTGTCACATCTGGCATCAATAGTACTGGCATGGATGCGAACTTTTCTTTTAGTTCATCAAATGATTTCTGTTGTTCTGCGTTCCATGTGAATGGTGCGTCTTTTCTGGTCAGGTTAGTGAGTGGCCTTGCTAGTGATGCAAAATTTCCGATGAATCGTCGATAGAAGTTTCCAAATCCAAGGAACGATCGAACTTGTTTCACTGTAGAAGGGGCTGGCCAATTGGCTATTCCTGCTAGTTTGATTGGATCCATCTGTATTTGCCCAGGTTTGATGATCATGCCAAGGAATTCGACTTCTTGTACTGCGAATTTACATTTCTCGAGTTTCAGAAAGAGATCATTTTCCTGTAATCTCTGGAGAACGTGTTTTGTTCGTTCTTCTAGTTCCTCTTTTGTATTGGCGCAGATTAGAAGGTCATCCATGTAAATGATGAGCCATCCTTCGTTAATCATGTCCCGAAAGTACTCATTCATCATCGTTTGGAACGTCGATGGTGAATTACAGAGACCAAAGAACATTACTGTTGGTTCATAAAGGCCCCTGTTTGTGATGAATGTGGCTTTCCATTCGTCTCCTTCTTTGATTCGAACATTGTTGTATCCCCATCTGAGATCTAGTTTCATAAAATATTGAGCGCCGGATAGTTTTGTCATGAGATCGGAAACAAGGGGTAGCGGATAAGCATTTTTGATTGTCCACTCGTTTAGATATCTGTAATCTTGACAAGGTCTTAAAGCGCCACTTTCCTTTTTCGCAACAAAGAAGAATGGAGAAGCCTGTGGGGATTTCGATGGCCTGATGTATCCTTTTGCGACTTGTTCTGTGATCCATTCATCCAAGGACGATTGTTCCTTCAAGGATAATGGGTAGATCTTGCTCACTTTTGGAGAGAAACCTTGTTTTAGTTCGATCACATGATCCCAAGGTCTAGTGGATGGAAATCGCTCCAAGGCTTTCTTTTCAAAGACTTCCTTCCAATTATTATATTCTGATGGTAAGGTAGTTGGTGGTTCGTCTTTTTTGAGCTGGTGTTCCAGTGATTGGGAAGTCGATGTTTTTACTCTGATCCAGTAATCGTCTTCTCCCCATTGTTTACTATCAAGGGCCATTTGCCATATTGGTTGATCATCCTCTTCTTTGATTTGCTCCAATTGAATCGTTTTGTCTTTCCAATTAATCATTGGATTGTGCTTCTCCAACCAGGGAATCCCCAGGATTAGACGCTGTTCTCCTAATTTCGTGATCAGGAACCAATTGTCGTACATTGTTCCCCCTATGGAGTAGTTGATGCGCGTTCTGTGAGTGATTACTCCATTGGTATTAATTGTTCCATCGGCGTTTTGCACTCGGAGTGGTTTTCGTAATTTCTCCTTCCATAGGTTTTTCGTGGTTTCTTCGTCAATAAAATTTCCATCAGCTCCGCAGTCAATTAATGCAGAGGTTTCAGCAGGTAGGTCGGACGATTGAATAGGGATCGAGATTCTTCTATCATTGGTTGATTGTACGATTACAGAATCAAGTGCTAATTGTTCTAATCCGTTGGAGGAAGTGTCAACTGCTGCCTGGCGCTTCCTGATTAAAAACCCTCTGTTTCAAGTTCGTTTAAGAAGGTGTTCCTTTCTTCTTTAGTTAATTCGGCCAACATTGCCCTGATCATTTTGATCGAGCCTCCTGTTTCCTCGGTAGATTTTTCTTCGGTGATTGAACGAATATTCCTGCCCTGGGAGGAGGATCCGGATGAGTTGTTGCTGCGCTTGGGGCAGTTCCAGGAGATGTGTCCCTGTGTGCCGCATCTGAAACATTTCCCTGTTTTCCTGTACTCCTCTTTTTGCGCTTCGGTTAATCGTCCAGTGGGCATAGTGTTAACGGTTCGATTAGCTCCTGTTTGATTGCCCCTGTTAGAGTTTCGATTGAAACCGGTTCGTTCTCCTGATCTGGACCCTTTCCCCATAAGTCGCATAGTTTCCCAGGCGAAGTGGAGCTGTTCCGCTTTTGTGTATGCGTCGTTCATGGTTTTATAATCCATCTGGTGCTCTAAGATTTTGGTAGCGATGCTGTCTGGGAGTTTCCGAACGAAGGCTTGGAGTTGAGCGGTTAATCCGGTAAGGCCAGTGAGCTCTATCAAGGTGCGGAATTTTCGGATGTATTCAGGGACTGAAACTCCCCCTCCTACGCTTAAATTGGCTAATTCATTCAGGGCCCTGACTGCGCTGTTAATTTCTCCCCAGTCAGCGATGAAACGTTGTCTGAATGTTTCATAATCATTCCATTGTATTCCTGCTGTTTTTCCTTTGTTGGCATTCAACTCGCTTCGGATGATTGTTTTCCAATTGTCCAGCTCTGGTCCTAAGCATGCTAGAGTGTATCTGGCCTTTTTCTCATCTTTGCCCTCATAGTTCTTTTCATTGAGAGCGAAGAAATCTTCAAGGGAGTCTAAGAATGACTGCACCTCTGTTCGTTTTCCTGTAAAGACCCTGATGGGCTGTGGTTTGATATCCCCTTTGGTAACCTCCATTGTATCGGTCATTTCTTCCTTCTTTGGTTCTTTGTCTGGTTCGTTCCTTTTTTCTTCACAGAATTGATACCAGGCTGTGACAGTCTCAGGTGATGCTGCAAAAAACGCTGCTCCTAGACTGAGTTTGTGGTATGGTGCGAATTCTGTCCACCAGGAAAGTTCTGGTTCGGTGATGGGTTTTTCGAGGAGGAGATTCTTAACACTGTTTTCTTGATTGTACCACTCAACCCAGAGTTTTCTTGGTAATTCATCGTCTGGGTCTCCTTCTTGATAATCTCCTGTAAAATAGCTTTCGTCAATAGGGATATTCTTCTTTGCTCCTCTCCAACACCACTGGTTACTGAGTGCGGAAAAGAAGACTTCGGTTCTTTCAAGATAAAACTCTCCGTCGAAAACGACTGCTCCATTAGGAGGTCTTTCTTTAAAGTTCTTAGGATCAATGATGTCTTGCTAGTGACGATGCACTGAGCGGTTCCTTGAGTTCCAACTTATGTTATGGATGATGCCTTCTTTGTCATACTTAGAAACGACGAACAGAGTCTCAGTCTGCTCCCAGTCGTGACGACTACTGATAGAACGATGAGGACGCTAAGTCTGATGATGACGAAGGCCCTCAGGTCGATGCGTTCAGCGATGAGGAAGAGAAGCAATGATTTAGAGACTGAGAAGAAGGTGATATTCGTCTAAGTTGGAACTGAGGTTCTACTGTACAGGAGAGGTCTTTATATACGTTTGGAGAACAATAGAGATGACGAAAAAAGGAAGAAGGCTGTGGTTACTTGAGAAGGAAAGGTGAAAGTAACTACTGAATGGAAATAACGTCCAAGGCAGTGCGTATAGTAATGATGATGATGTAACCAGGATACAT
>MIPV01004546.1:5644-19401 GCA_001983365.1 Amanita bisporigera | reverse complement strand
CATGTGATAAAAGTATTGCATGTGATAAACAAATGTGTTACCATGTGATAAGAGAGACTCTGGCATAAACAACGAAGTAAGAAGGCATAATAATGGGAAAAACATACTGCATAGGGATAGGGGCAGAAAAGCAAACCAACATGATCGCATCATGAACAGACAGGAGCCATCTTCTTGTTACTGGACACATTTCCATCTCAGTGTCCAGCAGTTTACAATGGTGTGCCCATTATTTCTACAACAGCATGTGTCCCCTGTGTGAAATCAGGAGCACAATATGCAGTGCATCAATTGGGACCGTGACATGGTGACCCTATTAGGACATTCTCAGATGTGCCAGGCAGAAGGGATAGAATGGAGAGGGACAGCTCCTATCTCATCATGTCAAGACCACCTTGTCACTGACACAAAGGAGTGCCAGATCTATTTTCTGTCCACACCAGTTCTCCCAATGGCACACTGGGCAACAACATACACCTTCTCAGTGATGGTATACTCTCAAGTAGTGATTTGAAGTCCAGTTGTCACAACTGGAAAAAGACCACAACTCAACTGAACTGTTAGTGGTTGCAACCAGACCACCAGTTGTAGTTGTGCTGGTTGGTACTTGGCACTGGTTGCAGTCCTTGGCATCACAAAAATTCAGTTAACTGTATATGACTGGTTACAACCAGTCTCAACTGATTCCCATTCTCCCCTGTCAGCATTCTGCCACACCACAGCACCAGCTCTCTACCAACCACAAAAATGGAAGAGAGCCAAGGATGAAGATGAGCCTGTGATGGTGCAACCACAGGATGAGTCTTTGTTTGACAAGCTAGACTCGGTTGTGCCTGTGCAGTTTGATGCCTTCCCAAAGCTTCCATTGATGTTCAAAGCCTGCTCAGAGTCGTGAAGGTTCATAACAATATTCATCATCCTCATGGCTCTTCTGCTCATCATGAATGATGTGGCAGAGTATATCTGGGGATGGCCCCATTTATGGGTTTAGCACTGACCAAGACCATGTGCCATTTTTCTGTTGAGGCATTGGATAGCGACAAAGATTGATAACTAGGTTTTATTGCATGATATCTATGGTACTAGTAGACTACCTTATGTTACGGACAATGCCTTCTTTGTCGTTCTTAGAAACAATGAACAGAGTCTCAGTCTGCTCCCAGTCATGACGACTACTGATAGGATGAAGAGGATGCTAAGTCTGATGATGACGAAGGTCCCTAGGTCGATGCGTTCAACGATGAAGAAGAGAGACAATGATTCAGAGGCTGAGAGGAAGGTAAAACTCATCTAAGTTGGAACTGAGGAACTACTGTACAGGAGAGGTCTTTATATATGTTTAGAGAACAATAGAGCTGACGAAAAAGGAAGAAAGGCTGTAGCTACCTGAGAAGGAAAGGTGAAGGTAACTACTAAATGGAAATAACGTCCAAGGCAGTGCATATGGTAATGACAATGATGTAACTAGGGTATGTCCATCCACTGAGTAATAACAATGATGAAGAAAAGAAAAAGAAACTGTAACATTACCCCCTTTGTATGGGAGAAGTCACTGACTTCTTCTAATTGCCCTGCCCCCAACTGTTATTGCTATTGTCACCTCCCCATCCATCTCCATCGGTTTTGTTGTGCCAGTTGGTAAGGACATCGATGTTGGCTATAACGGCATCGATGAGTTTTTGTGTCGACCTCAAGGTATGATGGAGGTGTTGGAGCGCCATTCAATCCTGGGCGGACTCCTGGTCAGGGACAGCGGGGCAAGGGATCTCGATCAAATTGTGGATGGTGGCATTGATCTCTGTTACGACTCTGACTGCTGCGTGGCACAGGTCAGAGGTGATGGCGGCAAGGTTTTGGACAGGAGCAGAGGTGGTGGCGACAAAGACATTGGTGAAGTCGGACATTGTGAGGGAGGAGATGATAAAGATTTGGCAAAGATTGGAAAAGGTGGGAGTGTGTCGAAGACTGCGGATATCCAGAACGGATTAGGATCCTTCAAGTCTTTTGCGTGGTTCTTTTATAGGGATCGACCATTTCTATTGTTTCCTCCATGTTCATAGCTGCTTCTGAGCTCTTTGTTGCCTTGCATGATCAATTTGTCTATATCTGGCCAAATGTTTGTAGTATTTTTGGCTAGTTCCTCAATTGTGGGTCCTTCATACAAAATGTTCCATATTGGATTGTTGGCAGGTCATTGCAGGATCGCTTGAAATAATTCTTCTGCAAATTGTTCAGCAGCCATAGCTGATGTAGGGGATATGGGCGCTGTTGTTCCTGGATCCGAAGACAACTCTTCAGTGTCATAGACCTCATGGTTTGGGTAGTAGTATTGCCATCTGTTATTCATTATCCTGATAATGCTGTGAATCCTGGGGTATCCTGGTTCGAATTCATGTTGGTTATAGAATGGTGGGTTCGGGGTGCATGGTGGAGGAGGTATTCGACGATCTGTGGTGATTTGATAGGCTGGTGGGAGAACAAAAGGGGTGGACAATGGGGTTACTCGTGGTGGGAATATGTCATCATACTTCCTTCCTATGTCTTCCCATTGATCGCTAATTTCTTCCACTTCATTGTCCCTATTATCTCTTCCTGGATCTTTGGTACCTCCCTCGTTTCTGATGATGTCATAGAACCTGTTATCGATCCAGTCATCTAATGTCTGGATAGCTTCTCTATTTTGTCTTATTCTTTCATTGCTTCGTTCGGTGTATAGTAGGATGGATCATGTGTGATCTGATTGTGGTTGTGTCTTGGGTTCAGGGGTAAAGGTCTTCCTTGAAATGCTTCGACCATGATGCATATTACGTTTCTATCTCTGTAATGGAATGAATATTGCCCCTGAAAGGGATGAAGGTGATATGGTTCAAGAATGAAAAATTGTATGCATTGTGGGAGTTTTCTTGATGCTGAGAATTTGGCATGAACAGGAGCATAGTTCCATGCATATATGCTGTTGAGTTTGAGGTGTCTGCAGTTGTGATATGTGACAATGGTAGCTGTTCTTCCTCTACAATTGCCTCCTGGCTTTATACTCTAGTAGAACTTCTGCAGCATTATCCAGATTGCACTCAGGTTCCCATGAGTTGTCATTTGATCCATATCCTTTCCATTTGACCAAATGTTGATATCCTGCACCATGTTTTTGGTGTGCGAGAATTGCTTCTACTTCATATTCTTCGTTCCCATTTACGAGATTGGGAGGTGGCATCATGTAGTTTGGTCCATGAGCTTCAGTTTGTCTGTAAGGGGATAATAGGGATGCATGAAACACAGGGTGAATGTGCCATTGCTTTGGCAATTTCAATTTGTACGTCACTGGTCCCATTACTTGTTCGATAGTGAAGGGCCCTTCTTGTTTAGGTGCTAGTTTTCTCGACTGATATGGAATGTGTAAATTTCTATTTTCGAGCCAGACCTTATCGCCTTTTTCGAACTGTAAGGATTTGTCCCTTCGTTGTTTTGCCACTAGTTGTCTAGCTAATCCATGTGCTGCTAGCGCTTCCTCCCTTGCTTTTCGTAACTGTAGTAGTCGTTCTTCTGCTGCAGGTGTACTCATTTTGTGGGAAGCAGTGGGGAGTGCCACAGGGTTGGTTCCATACATTAGTTGAAATGGCGACGCTTTGATGGCATCATGATGTCGGTTATTATGTGCAAATTCTGCAATTGGGAGTAATCCTTTCCACTTGTGCAGTTCATTAGTACAGAACATTCGAAGATAGACTTCTAATTCTTGATTGACTTGTTCTGTTTCACCATCAGTCTGCAGGTGATATGCTGTGCTCATCCTGTGATTGATTCCTAGCACTTTCTGATTTCTTGGAAGACTTTTGCTGAGAACTGTGGTCCTCTATCTGAGATGAGTGCGTCAGGGAGGCCAAATCGTTTGAAGATCTTGGTAATGTATATGTTTGCCATTCCCAGAGCATCAATCATTTTGTTGCATGGTGTGAAAATTACTCCCTTCATAAGACCATGGTCCACCGTGACCAAAATAGAGTTGAAACCATCTGAAAGAGGTAGATCGGTGATGAAATCCAGGGTGACTTGTTGAAATGGCCACGTTGCTTTCGATTGAATTGGTTGATATGCTGGTGTGTTTGGGTGTGTGTTAACCTTCATCTGTTGGCACAATGTGCAACCTTCAATCCACTCCTTTACATGTCTGTACATCCCTGGCCACCAATAATCCCTCTTGAGTAATTCTAACGTCTTGAAACACCCAGGATGTCCTGATGTAATTGCTTTGTGTATTTCCTTGATCAAATTTGCATGCAATCTGTCATGATCAGGGATATAGACCTTCCCTTGATAGCGAATCAATCCATTTACGTATGTCCAGTCCTGAAGCTGTGATTTGATCAGTGGAGCACAGTGCTTCTCAACTACCTCTGTCAGAATTTGCCTTTTGGAGATCTGTTACCAAGTCTTCTGCGATCAAATTAATGAATTGTTCAGGAGGTAATACCATCATTTCTTCCAGCTGTTCTTCATTCCCCATATGATCTGGACGTCTTGACAGCGCATCAGCTTCAAACATTTTTGATCCAGGGACATGTTCAATGCGTAGGTCAAACTTGGATAAAAGCAAAGACCATCGTGTTTGCCTGGGTGTTAATCATTGTGGTGTGTTGTAGAATGACAGGTTTTTGTGATCACAATGTATAATTGTTGTATGCGGTGACCCATGTAATAAATGCCTCCAAGTTGCAAGTCCTTTGATGATCGCTAGCAGTTCCCAATCATAGATCTGATAATTTTGCTCCATTGGGGTTAATGCATGTGAGATAAATCCACAGGGATGTAAGGCTCCTGTTTCATCAGCCTGTTTTAACACCGCTCTGATCACTTTGTTAGATGCATCAGTTTGGAGAATGAACGGTTTTGTCACATTTGGCATCAATAGCACTGGCATGGATGCAAACTTGTCTTTTAGTTCGTCAAACACTTTCTGCTGTTCTGTGCCCCATGTGAATGGTATGTCTTTTCTGGCTAGGTCAGTAAGTGGCCTTGCTAATGATGCAAAATTTCCGATGAATCGTCGATAAAAGTTCCCAAATCCAAGGAATGATTGAACTTGTTGAACTGTAGAAGGGGGTGGCCAATCGGCTATTCCTGCCAGTTTGATCGGATCCATCTGTATTTGCCCTGGTTTGATAATCATACCAAGAAATTTGACTTCTTGTATGGCAAACTTGCATTTTTCGAGTTTCAGGAAGAGATCATTTTCCTGTAGTCTCTGAAGGATGTGTTTTGTTTGTACTTCTAATTCCTCTTTTGTATTGGCGCAGATTAGAAGATTGTCCATGTAGATAATGAGCCATCCCTTGTTAATCATATTCCAAAAGTACTCATTCATCATTGTCTGGAATGTTGATGGTGAATTGCAGAGACCAAAGAACATTACTGTCAGTTCATAAAGGCCCCTGTTTGTGATGAATGCAGCTTTCCATTCGTCCCCCTCCTTGATCCGGACATTGTTGTATCCCCATCTGAGGTCTAGTTTTGTAAAGTATTGGGTGCCAGATAATTTCATCATTAGATCAGAAACAAGGGGTAGTGGGTAAGCATTTTTGATTGTCCATTCATTTAGATATCTGTAATCCTGACAAGGTCTTAGAGCACCACTTTCCTTCTTCACAACAAAGAATAATGGAGAGGCCTGTGGGGATTTCGATGGTCTAATGTATCCTTTTGTGACGTGTTCTGTGATCCATTCGTCCAGGGACAATTGTTCCTTTAAGGATAATGGGTAAATCTTGCTCACTTTTGGAGAGAAACCTTGTTTTAGTTCAATTGCATGATCCCAGGGTCTAGTTGATGGGAATTGTTCTGAAGCTTTCTTTTCAAAGACTTCCTTCCATTTATTGTATTCTGATGGTAAGGTAGTTGGTGGTTTGTCTTTTTTGAGCTGGTGTTCCAGTGATTGAGAAGTCGATGTCTTTATTCTGATCCAATAGTCGTCTTCTCCCCATTGTTTACTGTTGAGGGCTATTTGCCAGATCGGTCAATCTTCTTCTTCTTTGATTTGTTCCAGCTGAATCGTTTTGCGTTTCCAATTAATTATTGGATTGTGTTTCTCCAACCAGGGGATTCCCAGAATTAGATGCTGTTCTCCTAGTTTCGTGATCAGGAACCAATTGTCATACATTGTTCCCCCTATGGAGTAATTGATGCATGTCCTGTGAGTGATTACTCCATTGGTATTAATTGTTCCATCAGCATTTCATACTTGAAGTGGTTTTCGTAATTTTTCCTTCTGTAGGTTTTTTGTGATTTCTTCGTTAATCAAATTTCCATCGGCTCCACAGTCGATTAGTGCAGAGGTTTCAGCAGGTAGATTGGATGATTGAACAGGGATCGAGATTCTTCTGACATTGTTTGATTGTACAATTACAGAATCAAGTGCTAATTGTTCTAGTCCATTGGAGGAAGTGTCAACTGCTGCCTGACGCTTCCTAATTAAAAACCCTCCATTTTGAGTTCATTTAGGAAGGTGTTCCTTTCTTCTTCAGTTAATCTGGTCAACATTGCTCTGATTGTTTTGATTGATCCTCCTGTTTCTTCAGTGGGTTTTTCCTTGGTGATTGAGCAAATATTTCTGCCCTGGGAGGAGGATCTGGATGAGTTATCGTTGCACTTAGGGCAGTTCCAGGAAATGTGTCCCTGTGTGCCACATCTGAAACATTTCCCTGTTTTCCTATACTCTTCTTTTTGTGCTTTGGTTAATCATCCAGTGGGCATTGCGTTAACGGTCTGATTAGTCCCTGATTGATGACCCCTGTTAGAGTTTTGATTGAAACCAGATCAATCTCCTGATCTGGACCCTTTTCCCATAAGTCGCATAGTTTCCCAGGCAAAGTGGAGTTGTTCTGCTTTTGTGTATGCATCATTCATGGTTTTATAATCCATATGATGCTCCAGGACCTTAGTAGCGATGCTGTCTGGGAGTTTTCGGATGAAAGCCTGGAGTTGGGCGGTTAATCCAGTAAGGCCAGTAAGTTCAATCAGGGTGTGGAACTTTCAGATGTATTCAGGGACTGAAACTCCCCCTCCTATGCTTAAATTGGGTAGTTCATTTAAGGCCCTGACTGCGCTATTGATTTCTCCCCAATCAGCAATGAAACACTGATGAAATGTTTTGTAGTTATTCCATTGTATTCCTGTTGCTTCTCCTTTGTTGGCATTTAACTTGCCTCAAATGATCGTTTTCCAGTTGCCCAGCTCCAGTCCCAAACATGCTAGGGTGTATCTGATCTTTTTCTTGTCTTTGCCCTTATAGTTATTTTCATTAAGAGCAACAAAATCTTTCAGGGAGTCCAAGAATGACTGTGCCTCCGTTCGTTTTCCTGTAAAGACCCTGATGGGCTGTGGTTTGATATCTCCTTTGGTAACCTCCATTGTGTCAGCCATTCCTTCTTCTTTCTTTAGTTCTTTGTCTAGTTCATCCTTTTTTTCTTCGCAGAACTGGTACCAGGCTGTGACAGTTTTGGGTGGTACTGCAAAAAACGCTGCTCCTAGACTGAGTTTGTGGTATGGTGCAAACTCTGTCCACCAGGTAGCTTCTGGTTCGGTGATGGGTTTCTCTAGGAGGAGGTGTTTAATGTCATATTCTTTATTGTACCACTCAATCCAGAGTTTTCTGGGTAATTCTTCGTCTGGGTCTCCCTTATTGTATTCTCCTGTAAAATCACTTTCGTCGATAGGGATATTCTTCTTTACTCCTCTCCAACACCACTGGTTACTGAGTACGGAGAAGAAGACTTTGGTTCTTTCGAGATAGAAATCTCCGTCAAAAATGACTGCTCCATTAGGAGGTCTTTCTTTAAAGTCCTTGAGATCAATGATGTCTTGCTAGTGATGATGCACTGAGCGGTTCCTTGAGTTCCAACTTATGTTATGGACGATGCCTTCTTCATTGTTCTTAGAAACAACGAACAGAGTCTCGGTCTGCTCCCAGTCATGATGACTACCGATAGGATGAATAGGATGCTAAGTCTGATGATGACGAAGGTCCCTAGGTCGATGCATTCAACAATGAAGAAGAGAGACAATGATTCAGAGGCTGAGAGGAAGGTAAAACTCGTCTAAGTTGGAACTGAGGAACTACTGTACAGGAGAGGTCTTTATATATGTTTAGAGAACAATAGAGCTGATGAAAAAGGAAGAAAGGCTGTAGCTACCTGAGAAGGAAAGGTGAAGGTAACTACTAAATGGAAATAATGTCCAAGGCAGTGCATATGGTAATGACAATGATGTAACTAGGGTATGTCCGTCCACTGAGTAATAACGATGATGAAGAAAAGAAAAATAAACTGTAACACCTTATAATACCTTTTCATGTGGTTGAAACCCTGTCAACCAACACAACTGGGCACAACCCAACTGTTGACAGCCAGTTGCACCCAGTTCAGTTGAGTTGCCCACTGATGGCAACTTATTGGCAACCAGTTGCGGTTGCAGTTGTGTTAAAAAAGTGTTCAGTTGACAACTCAACTGGACTTCGAATCACTACTCTCGAGATATGGCGAGTGCTGCAGAGGTCAGTAGACAGCTGCCTCTTCACCCTGGACACAAATATGCTGACACCCCTTCAATCCTGGAAGAACTCCTTGGAGAGGCTGTTCAATGGACTGCTTTTGGGTATTGTTATGGATGATGCCCTCCTCATCATACTTAACAATGATGAACGGAGTCTCAGTCTGCTCCCAATTGTGTCAGCAAGTTTATATGTGACAGAGATACTAAGTCAGGCAATGACGAAGGTCAATAGGATGATGTGTTCGATGATGAGCAAGGGAGGCAAAGTCTTAGAGCTGAGATGAGGGTAAAACTTGTCTAAGTTGGAACTGGAGTTCTACTGTACATGAAGAGCCTTGCTTGCAAGGTCTCTCCACCCCCATAATTGTGGGAAACGGTGGTCTATCTTTCCCCACGCACTATCTTATCTATTCTCGCTCCACCAATGTCATTATGCCTATTCATTCTATTGCCATCCACCTTTCTTTCTACTATGTACATACAGTACTTCGAGATGAGTAACAAAACAAATATGAAGAGAGCGGTTGGGTTCTCCTGCAAGGATTCGATGTGATGAATTTCGTAACACACCCTACAAAACCAACTTGAAATCTCGTCAAATTGGTGATATGTTTTGCTTATCTGACCCATTCATGTTCTTATGAGCCAGATGGAAAGAATATCAAATGGGAGATGAAATTTTACATCACTGGTATGGACGACAACTATTATTATCCCAGTATGTGTGTAAACTCAGATGATTCTTAATCCACTATGTCTTGTTTCACCCTCTCCCACCAATCTGTTGTGAGCCTGTCAAGATATTCCAGACGGTTGTCTTCTTCAAGCAAACTTTCATCATGCTTTTTCAGCAATGTTTCTGCTTTGAATTCTCATAACAAACGTATATGTTCTCACGCAGGACATCGAAATAACGCCATGTACAAGTTGAAAAGATTCCGAGGCCATAAGGACTCGGTCTTATGCCATCCAGGATTTTGGACGCCGGCAAAGCCCGTCCTTCCTCTCTCACGCCTTCCTAGGTAACTCATTCCCACCCCACCATTTGCCCTGGCCTCGGACACTTGCCACGCATAGCGGCGGCCCACACCCCCCAAGTTCAATGAAAAGCAAGCAAGGTTGCGGCTGGCGTCAGCCAACGCTTATCTAGTACATGAAGAGCCTTTATATATGTTTTAGAAGACAATAAGAATGACAAAAAAGGAAAAGAAGCTGTAGCTATCTGAGAAAGGAAAAGTGAAAGAAGCTACTCAAAGGAAATAACATCCAAGGTAGTGCATATAATAATGATGATGATGTAGTGAGGGTATGTCCATCTGCTGAGTAATAAGGATGATGAAGAAAGGAAAAAGAGACTGTAACATTACCCCCTTTGTATGGGAGAAGTCACTGACTTCTCTAGTTACCCTGCCCCCAACCATGGTTCGTATTGTCATCCCCCCATCCATCACCATCTACTCTATCATGGCCAGTTGGTGAGAACATTGATGTCGGCTATAGTGGTGTCGAGGAGTTTTTGCATTGCCTGCAAAGTGTGCCAAAGACATTGGATCATTTGTCAATCCTGCAAAGACTCCTGGTCAGGTACAGCAGAATGGGGAATCTTGATGGAGTTATGGATGGCAGCATCAGCTTCCATCAGCACTCTGATGGTGGCATGGTGGACATCAGAAGTTACGGCTGTGAGGTTCTGGACAGGGCTGGAGGTGGAGGTGATGAAAACATTGGAGGTGAGGTCTGCCATTTCAAGAGAGGAGTTAATGAAGATTTGGCGAAGATTGGAAAAGGCAGGGGTGTGTTGAAGACTGCAGATATCCAGAATGGATTGGGATCCCTCTTCGTCATCACATGTGATTATTTTGTCCATATTTGGCCAACTGTTTGTAACATTTCTGGCTAAATCCTTGATCATGGGTTCTTCATATGAAATGTCCCATATTGGATCATCTGTGGGTTGTTGCAGGATCGCTTGAAATAATTCCTCTGCAAATTGTTCAGCTGAAGTAGTCAAATTAGGGGATACTGGTGCTGTTCCTAGATCTGAAGGTGACTCTATTCTGTCATAGTCTTCATAGTTTGGGTAGTAGTATTGCCAACCACTATTCATTGTCCTGATGATGTTTTGGATTCTGGGGTATCCTGGTTCAAATTTGTGTCGGTTGTAAAATGGTGGGTTCAGGGTGCATGGTTGAGGAGGTATTTGGCAGTCTGTGGCAATTGGGTAGCTTGGTGGGAGAACAAAAGGGGTGGTCAAAGGGGTTACTCACAATGGGAACATGTCATAATATGTCCTTCCTAGGTCTCCCCATTGGTCACTGATTTCCTCTGTTTCATTGTCACTGTTATCTCTTCCTGGATCTTCAGTTCCCCATGTGTTCTTGATGATATCATATAACCTATCATCAATCCAATCATCTAATGTTTGGATGGCCTCTTTATTTTGTCTTATCCTCTTGTTGCTTTGTTCAGGTGTATAGTAGGATGGGTCATGTGTCATTTGATTGTGATTGTGCCTCGGGTTCAAGGGTAAGGGTCTCCCACGAGATGCTTCAATGGTGACACACACTATTTCTCCTGCTTTATGATGAAACAAATGCCATCCTTGATAGGGGTGAAGATGATATGGTTTGAGAATAAAGAATTGTACATATTGTGGGAGTTTTCTTGATGCTGAGAATTTGGCATGAGTGGGAGCATAGTTCCATGCATATACACTGTTGAGTTTAAGATGTCTGCAGTTGCAATATGTAACCATGATTGTTTTCTTCTTTTACAATTGTCTCCTGGTTTTATACTCCTGTAGGACTTCTGCAGCATTACCCAGATTGTGCTCAGGTTCCCACAAATTGTCATTTGATCCATAGCCTTTCCATTTAACCAAATATTGATATCCTGCACCGCGTTTTTGGTGCACGAGAATTGCTTCTACCTTGTATTCTTCATTTCTGTTTATGAGATCAGGAGGTGGCACTGTGTAATTTGGGCCATGAACTTTGATTTGTTTGTAAGGGGATAACAGGGATGTGTGAAACACAGGGTGAATGTGCCATTGCTTTGGTAGTTTCAATTTGTATGTCACTGGTCCCATTACCTGTTCAATGATGAAAGGTCCTTCTCATTTAGGCACTAGCTTTCTTGACTGATATGGAATGTGTAGATTTCTATTTTCAAGCCAGACCTTGTTGCCTTTTTCGAACCATATGGATTTCTCCCTAGTGCTTCTTCCCTTACTTTTTGTAACTGTAATAGATGTTCTTCTGCTGCAGGTGTGTTCATTTTGTGGGAGGCAGGGGGGAGCGCAACAGGGTCAGTTCCATACATTAGTTGAAATGGCGATGCTTTGACAGCATCATGATGCTGATTATTGTGTGCAAATTCTGCTATTGGGAGTAGTCCTTTCCATTTGTGTGGTTCATTAGTGCAGAACATTCAAAGATAGACTTCTAATTCCTGGTTGACTTGTTCTGTTTCTCCATCAGTCTGCGGGTGATATGCTGTGCTCATCCTGTGATTGATTCCTAACACTTTTCTGATCTCTTGGAAGACTTTTGCTCAGAACTGTGGTCCTCTATCTGAAATAAGCATATCAGGGAGGCCAAATCATTTGAAGACCTCAGTTATGTATATGTTCACCATTCCCAAAGTGTTGATTGTTTTGTTGCATGGTGTGAAAATTACCCCCTTTGTAAGGCCATGGTCCACCATGACCAAAATAGAGTCAAAACCATCCAAAAGGGGTAAATAAGTGATAAAATCTAGGGTGACTTGTTGGAATGGCCACATTGCTTTTGACTGTATCAGTTGATATGCTGGTGTGTTTGGATGTGTGTTAATCTTCATCTGTTGGCACAATGCACAACCTTCAATCCATTCTTTTACATGCCTGTACATTCCTGGCCACCAATAGTCCCTTTTTAGTAGCTCCAGCATTTTAAAGTGTCCAGGATGCCCCAATGTAATTGCCTCATGTACTTTCTTGATCAAGTTTGTGCATAATCCATCATGGTCAGGGACGTAGACTTTCCCTTGATAATGAATCAATCCATTTACGTATGTCCAGTTCTGAAGCTGTGATTTGATTGGTGGAGCATGGTGCTTTTCAACTACCTCAATCAGGATTTGTCTGAAATCATCTTTCGACATCGCCTTTTGGAGATCTGTCACTAGGTCTTCTGTGATCAAGTTGATGAATTGTTCAGGAGGTAAAACCATCATATCCTCCATGTGCTCTTCATTCCCCATATGGTCTGGGTGCCTTGACAGTGCATCAGCTTCAAACATTTTTGTCCCAGGGACATGCTCAATATGTAGGTCAAACTCAGATAAAAATGATGACCACCATGCTTGTCTGGGTGTTAATTGTTGTGGTGTGCAGTAAAAGGACAGGTTCTTGTGATCGCAATGCATGATTGTTGTATGTGGTGATCCATGTAACAGATGCCTCCAAGTTGCGAGTCCCTTAATGATCACTAGCAGTTCCTGATTGTAGATCTGGTAATTTTGCTGCATTGGTGTCAATGCATGTGATATAAATCCACAAGGGTGTAGGGCTCCTGTTTCATCTGCCTGCTTCAGCACCACTCCAATTGCTTTGTTAGATGTATCAGTTTGGAGGATGAATGGTTTTGTTACATCTGGCATTAATAGCACTGGCATAGATGTGAATCTCTCCTTTAGTTCATCAAACAATCTCTGTTGTTCTGCACCCCATGTGAATAGTGTGTCTTTTCTGATTAGGTTGGTAAGTGGTCTTGCCAATGATGTGAAGTTTCCAATGAATTGTCGGTAGAAATTTCCAAATCCAAGGAATGATCAGACCTGTTTGACTGTAGAAGGGGCTGGCCAATCAGCTATTCCTGCCAGTTTGATCAGATCCATCTGTATCTGTCCCGGTTTGATGATCATGCCAAGAAACCCAACTTCTTGTTAGGGATCCTGAAGTTCAGTTTGGTTTGGTTTGGGGGCATTTTTGGCCAAACCGGAACCAGAACTGACTAGAACCAGCCTGAACCAAACCCAAACCGGAACCAAACCAATAGAACCGGTTCTGTTACAATCACGCCTCAAGTATGCTTATGTAAACACCCTTATCCCTATGCAGTATGTTTTTCCCATTATTATGCCTTCTTACTTCGTCGTTTATGCCAGAGTCCATGTTATCACATGTGCCCAACCTTTTATCACATGCCTACCTTCATTATCACATGTCTATGTCG
>MIPV01004488.1:16052-31344 GCA_001983365.1 Amanita bisporigera | reverse complement strand
TCTTCATTGAACCACTCAGGGCAGAATTCTGTCCCAGAGAACACGAAACCAGGCTTCAGATTAGACCCATCCACACAAACACACTCGATTATAGTCACAAGCTCGAGGTTGGCATTTGAAATGCGCACCTGAGCCTTTTGTGATCTTGAGTACAGGTATTTTGTGTTATCTCCTTTTCGCCCACCGCCTAACTGAATTCCCTTCTCGTCCATGTTATAAACATTATCCCAAGGAATATTAAAGTCTTTGAGGAAGTTATCGAGGAGTTGAAAGTGGTGAGCAACAGTTGCTTTATTGAAACTCTTTGCTCGCTTTGGGTCCAGTCCAGTAGGTCGACTCGACTTAATCTCAGGGTGTCGCTTTAGAAAGCAGTCCACCCAATGCTTCCCTGGACCCTTTTTAATCCCGGTTTCCCTTGCCTTTGCCTGCAGCTTCTCGGATATTTCAAAAACCTTGGCTTTCAGGCTCGTCTTTGAGATTGGGTGCCCAGTTGACCCCAGGAACTTGAGCCATTCACAGACCACCTGCTCCTGTGCATCTGTGAGAAGCATTCCATTTTTGTGAGCCTTGGAGCATGGGCATGTAAGCTGCTTGTGTCGACGACGAAAAGTGAAATAGTTGACTTGAAAGGCATTGGCTGCCTTTGACATAGAACTGTAGGTGCCATCAGTTAATGCTTTGCTTGCTGCTGCATAACGTGTTATGGACGATGCCTTCTTCGTCGTACTTAGAAACAACGAACAGAGTCTCAGTCTGCTCCCAGTCGTGACGACTACTGATAGAACGACGAGGACGCTAAGTCTGACGATGACAAAGGCCCTTAGGTTGATATGTTCAGCGATGAGGAAGAGAGGTGATGATTCAGAGGCTGAGAGGAAGGTAAAACTCGTCTAAGTTGGAACTGGAGTTCTACTATACATGATGAGCCTTTATATACGTGTGGGAAACAATAAGAGTGTCAGAAAAGGAAAAGAGGCTGTAGCTATCTGAGAAAGGAAAAGCGAAAGAAGCTACTAAATGGAAATAACATCCAAGGCAGTGCGTATAATAATGGTGATGATATAACTAGGATATGTCTGTCCACTGAGTAATAACGATGACAAGGAAAAGAAAAAGAAAAAGAAACTGTAACATTACCCCCTTCGTATGGGAGAAGTCACCGACTTCTTCTAATTGCCCTGTCCCCATCTGTTGTTACTGTTGTCACCTCCCCATCCATCGCCGTCGGTTTTGTCATGCCAATTGGTTACGACGTCAATGTCGGCTATGGCGGTGTCGATAAGTTTTTGTGTCGCTCTCAAAGTGCAACGAAGATGTTGGAGTGCTGTACGATCCCGAGCGGATTCCAGATCAGAAACAGCGGAGCAAGGGACCTCAATAGAATTATGGATGACGGTGTCGACTTCCATTATGACCCTAACTGCTGCATGGTGAAGGTCGGAGGTGGTGGTGGCGAGGTTTTGGACGGGGCCAGAGGTGGTGGCGACGAAGACGTTGGTGAAGTCAGACATTATGAGGGAGGTAGTGAGAAAGATTTGGTGAAGGTTTGAGAGGGCAGGGGTGCGTCAAAGACTGCGGATATCCAGAATGGACTGGGGTCTCTTGAGGTTTTATACGACCTTTTATAGAGATCGACCGTTTCGACCGTTTCCTTCATTCCCAAGGGTATTTCCAAACTCTTCGTCATTCAATTCGTCCACATTTGGCCAATGGCTTGTAACGTTTTCAGTTAGTTCTTCAATTGTGAGTTCCTCATATGAAACATCCCATATTGGATCATCTGCAGGTCGTTGCAGGATCGCTTGAAATAACTCTTCTGCAAATCGTTCAGCAGACGTAGTTGATGTAGGGGATGATGGTATTGTTCCTTGATCAGAAGGCGATTCTATTCCATCGTAATTTTCATGGTTCGGATAATAATATTGCCATCCATTATTCGTTCTCCTGATAACACTTCGGATTCTAGGGTATCCTGGTTCGAATTCATGTTGGTTATAGAATGGTGGATTCGGGGTGCATGGTGGAGGAGGTATTCGACGGTCGGTGGTGCTTGCATAATCTGGTGGGAGGATGAAAGGGGTGCGCAAAGGGATTACTTGTGGTGGGAACATTTCGTGGTACATTGTCCCTAAATCTTCCCATTGATCGCTGATTTCTCCTGTTTTGCTGTCACTGTTATCTCTTCCCAGATCTTCGGTCATCCGTTCATTATTAACGATGCTATATGCCCTGTTATCGATCCAGTCATTCAATGTCTGGATGGCTTCTGCGTTTTGTCTTATCCTCTCCTCGCATCATTCAAGAGTATAGTAGGATGGGTCATGTGCGATCTGATTATGATCATGTCTTGGATTTAAGGGTAGGGGTCTTCCACGACATGCTTTGACCGTGACACATCTTACGTTCCTGTCTCTATAGTGATATGATTGTTGTCCTTGAAAGGGGTGTAGGTGATATGGCTCTAGGATAAAGAATTGTACGTATTGTGGGAGTTTTCTTGATGCTGAGAATTTGGCATGAACGGGAGCATAGTTCCGCGCATATATGCTGTTGAGTTTGAGGTGTCTGCGGTTGTGATATGTGACCATGATAGTTTTCTTTTCTCTTTACAATTGTCTCCTGGCTTTATACCCCAGTAAGACTTCCGCAGCATTACCCAAGTTGCGCTCAGGTTCCCACGAGTTGTCGTTTGATCCGTAACCTTTCCATTTGACCAAGTATTGATACCCTGCGCCGCGTTTTCGGTGTGTGAGAATTGCTTCTACCTCATATTCTTCATTCCCGTTTACAAGATCCGGAGGTGGCGTCGTATAGTTTGGGCCATGAGCTTCAGTTTGTTTGTAAGGGGATAATAGGGACGTATGAAACACAGGGTGAATGCACCATTGCTTTGGTAATTTTAATTTGTACGTCACTGGTCCCATTACTTGTTCGATAATGAAGGGTCCTTCTCGTTTAGGCGCTAGCTTTCTCGACTGATATGGAATGTGTAGATTTCTATTTTCGAGCCAGACCTTATTGCCTTTTTCGAATTGTATGGATTTGTCCCTTCGTCGTTTTGCCACTAGTTGTCTGGCTAATTCGTGTGCTGCCAGCGCTTCCTCTCTTGCTTTTCGTAGCTGTAGTAATCGTTCTTCTGCTGCAGGTGTACTCATTTTGTGGGAAGCAGTGGGAAGCGCTACAGGATCGGTCCCATACATTAGCTGAAATGGTGATGCTTTGATGGCATCATGATGTCAGTTATTGTGAGCGAATTCAGCAATTGGGAGTAATCCTTTCCATTTGTGCGGTTCATTAGTGCAGAACATTCGAAGATAGACCTCTAATTCTTGGTTGACTTGCTCTGTTTCTCCATCAGTCTGCAGATGATATGCTGTGCTCATCCTGTGGTCGATTCCTAGCGCTTTTCTGACTTCTTGAAAGACTTTTGCTGAGAACTGCGGTCCTCTATCCGAGATGAGCGTGTCAGGGAGGCCAAATTGCTTGAAGATCTCAGTGATGTATATGTTCGCTGTTCCCAAGGCGTCGATTGTTTTGTTGCATGGTGTGAAAATTACCCCCTTTGTAAGACCATGGTCCACCGTGACCAAAATAGAGTCGAAACCATCAGAGAGGGGTAGATCGGTGATGAAATCCAGGGTGACTGGTTGAAATGGTCGCGTAGCTTTTGATTGAATCGGTTGATATGCTGGGGTATTTGGGTGCATGTTAACCTTCATCTGTTGGCATAATGCGCAGCCCTCAATCCATTCCTTTACATGTCTGTACATTCCTGGCCACCAATAGTCTCTTTTGAGTAATTCCAATGTTTTAAAACGTCCAGGATGTCCCGATGTAACTGCTTCGTGTATTTCCTTGATCAAATTTGCATGCAAACCATCATGATCAGGAACATAGACCTTCCCTTGATAATGAATTAACTTATTTACGTATGTCCAGTCCTGAAGCTGCGATTTGATCGGTGGAGCGCGGTGCTTCTCAACTACCTTGATCAGAATTCGTCCAAAATCATCCTTTGACATTGCTTTTTGGAGATCCATTACTAAGTCTTCTGCGATCAAGTTAATGAATCGTTCAGGAGGCAAAACCATCATTTCTTCCGGTTGTTCTTCATTCCCCATATGATCTGGGCGTCTTGACAGCGCATCAGCTTCAAACATTTTTGTCCCAGGGACGTGTTCAATGCGTAGATCAAATTCAGATAGAAATGAGGACCATTGTGCTTGCCTGGGTGTTAATCGTTGTGGTGTGCAGTAAAATGACAGGTTTTTGTGATCACAATGTATAATCGTGGTATGCAGTGACCCATGCAATAAATGCCTCCAAGTTGCGAGTCCTTTGATGATCGCTAGCAGTTCCCGATCGTAGATCTGATAATTTTGCTCCGTTGGGGTTAATGCATGTGAGATGAATCTGCAGGGATGTAGGGCTCCTGTTTCATCAGCTTGTTTTAACATCGCTCCAATTGCTTTGTTGGATGCATCAGTTTGAAGGATAAATGGTTTTGTCACGTCTGGCATTAGTAACACTGGCATGGATGCGAACTTTTTCTTTAGTTCGTCAAATGATTTTTGTTGTTCTGCACCCCATGTGAACGGTATATCTTTCCTGGTTAGGTCGGTGAGTGGTTTTGCTAATGATGCAAAGTTTCCAATGAATCGTCGATAAAAGTTCCCAAATCCAAGAAATGATCGAACTTGTTTAACTGTAGAAGGGGCTGGCCAATCGGCTATCCCTGCCAATTTGATTGGATCCATCTGTATTTGCCCTGGTTTGATGATCATGCCAAGAAATTTGACTTCTTGTACAGCGAATTTGCATTTTTCGAGTTTCAGGAAAAGATCATTTTCCTGTAATCTCTGAAGGACGCATTTTGTCCATATCTCTAATTCTTCTTTTGTATTGGCGCAGATTAGGAGATCGTCCATGTAGATAATGAGCCATCCTTCATTAATCATATCCCGAAAATACTCGTTCATCATTGTCTGGAACGTTGATGGTGAATTACAGAGGCCAAAGAACATTACTGTCGGCTCATAAAGGCCCCTGTTTGTGATGAATGCGGCTTTCCATTCGTCTCCTTCTTTGATCTGAACATTGTTGTATCCCCATCTAAGGTCTAGTTTCGTAAAATATTGGGCACCGGATAGTTTTGTCATCAGATCGGAAACAAGGGGTAACAGATAGGCATTTTTGATCATCCATTCATTTAGATATCTGTAATCCTGACAAGGTCTCAAAGCGCCGCTTTCCTTTTTCGCAACAAAGAAGAATGGAGAGGCTTGTGGGGATTTCGATGGTCTAATGTATCCTTTTGCGACTTGCTCTGTTATCCATTCATCCAAAGACAACTGTTCCTTCAAGGATAGTGGATAGATCTTGCTCACTTTTGGCGAGAAACCTTGTTTCAGCTCGATCGCATGATCCCAGGGTCTAGTTGATGGGAATCGTTCTGATGCTTTCTTTTCAAAGACTTCCCTCCATTTATTGTATTCTGATGGTAAGGTAGTTGGCGGTTCGTCCTTTTTGAGCTGATGTTCTAGTGATTGAGAAGTCGATGTTTTTACTCTGATCCAGTAATCGTCTTCTCCCCATTGTTTACTATCAAGGGCCATCTGCCAGATCGGTCGATCATCTTCTTCTTTGATTTGTTCTAGCTGGATCGTTTTGCTTTTCCAATTAATCTTTGGGTTGTGTTTTTCCAACCAAGGGATTCCCAGGATTAGACGTTGTTCTCCTAGTTTCGTGATCAGGAACCAATTGTCATACATTGTTCCTCCTACAGAGTAGTTGATGTGTGCTCTATGAGTGATTACTCCATTGGTATTAATTGTTCCATCGGCGTTTCATACTCGAATTGGTTTTCGTAATTTTTCCTTCCATAGGTTTTTTGTAATTTCTTTGTCAATGAAATTTCCGTCAGCTCCGCAGTCAATTAGTGCAGATGTTTCAGCAGGTAGATCGGACGATTGAACAGGGATCGAGATTCTTCTATCATTGTTTGATTGTACAATTACAGAAGTGCTAATTGCTCTAGTCCATTGGAGGAAGTGTCAACTGCTGCCTGATGCTTCCTGATTAAAAACCCTCCGTTTCGAGTTCGTTTAGGAAGGTGTTTCTTTCTTCTTGGGTTAATTTGGTCAACATTGCCCTGATTGTTTTGATCGAGCCTCCTGTTTCTTCAGTGGATTTTTCCTCGGTGATTGAGCGAATATTTCTGCCCTGGGAGGAGGATCCGGATGAGTTGTTGCTGCGCTTGGGGCAGTTCCAAGAGATGTGTCCTTATGTGCTGCATCTGAAACATTTCCCTGTTTTCCTGTACTCCTCTTTTTGCGCTTCGGTTAATCGTCCAGTGGGCATTGCGTTAACGGTCCGATTAGCTCCTGTTTGATTGCCCCTGTTAGAGTTCTGATTGAAACTGGGTTGTTCTCCTGTTCTGGATCCTTTTCCCATAAGTCGCATAGTTTCCCAGGCGAAGTGGAGCTGTTCCGCCTTTGTATATGCGTCGTTCATGGTTTTATAATCCATCTGATGTTCCAGGACTTTGGTAGCGATGCTATCTGGAAGTTTTCGAACAAAAGCTTGGAGTTGAGCGGTTAATCCAGTGAGGCCAGTGAGCTCTATCAGGGTGCGGAATTTTCGGATGTATTCAGGGACTGAAACTCCCCCTCCTACACTTAGATTGGCTAATTCGTTTAGAGCCCTGACTGCACTGTTAATTTCTCCCCAATCGGCAATGAAACGTTGATTGAATGTTTCATAGTCATTCCATTGTATCCCTGTCGCTTCTCCTTTGTTGGCATTTAACTTGCCTCGAATGATCGTTTTCCAGTTGTTCAGTTCTGGTCCTAGACATGCTAAAGTGTATCTGATCTTTTTCTCGTCTTTGCCCTTATAATTATTCTCGTTAAGAGCGAAGAAGTCTTCAAGGGAGTCTAAGAACGACTGCACCTCCGTTCGTTTTCCTGTAAAGACCCTGATGGGCTGTGGTTTGATATCTCCTTTGGTAACCTCCGTTGTGTTGGTCATTTCTTTCTTGGGTTCTTCTTCCTTCTTTGGTTCCTTGTCTAGTTCGTTCCTTTTTTCTTCGCAGAACTGATACCAGGCTGTGACAGTTTCAGGTGATGCTGCAAAAAACGCTGCTCCTAGACTGAGTTTGTAGTATGGTGCGAATTCTGTCCACCAGGTAGCTTCTGGTTCAGTGATGGGCTTTTCTAGAAGGAGGTGTTTAACGTCAAATTCCTTGTTGTACCACTCGATCCAAAGTTTCCTGGGTAATTCTTCGTCTGGGTCTCCTTCTTCGTATTCTCCTGTAAAATAGCTTTCGTCGATAGGGATATTCTTCTTTACTCCTCTCCAACACCACTGATTACTGAGTGCGGAAAAGAAGACTTCTGTTCTTTTGAGATAAAAATCTCCGTCAAAAGGGACTGCTCCATTAGGAGGTCTTTCTTTAAAGTCTTTGAGATCAATGATGTCTTGCTAGTGACGGTGCACTGAGTGGTTCCTTGAGTTCCAACTTATGTTATGGATGATGCCTTCTTCGTCGTACTTAGAAACGACGAACAGAGTCTCAGTCTGCTCCCAGTCGTGACGACTACTGATAGAACGACGAGGATGCTAAGTCTGACGATGACAAAGGCCCTTAGGTCGATATGTTCAGCGATGAGGAAGAGAGGTGATGATTCAGAGGCTGAGAGGAAGGTAAAACTCGTCTAAGTTGGAACTGGAGTTCTACTATACATGATGAGCCTTTATATACGTTTGGGAAACAATAAGAGCGTCAGAAAAGGAAAAGAGGCTGTAGCTATCTGAGAAAGGAAAAGCAAAAGAAGCTACTAAATGGAAATAACGTCCAAGGCAGTGCGTATAATAATGGTGATGATATAACTAGGATATGTCCATCCACTGAGTAATAATGATGACAAGGAAAAGAAAAAGAAAAAGAAACTGTAACATAACGCTCTTCTAATTGTTTTTCAGCATCTTCTTTTGCGGCAGCTTGTATTCCAGCTGAGCGAGCCATTGCAGACCTTTTTCTGCCGATGGAGATGCCGGGCGGTCACTCAAAAAACATTCTCACACCCCTATCCATTTCCACCCATCCTCGATGATAAGCTCATTGCACCACATCTGCTGCTAGAGCTGCAGCCGGCATCTCCTAAAATATACCTTAGATATATAATAACCCAATGGCCCTTTGATTATATGTTGTAGTCGCACCATTCTTGTGCAATAAGCAATTGACTGGTTGTCACTCTCTATCACTTTGATCTTTTCTAGCATCTCACTTGCTCCACACCAGCCAGATTTGCCCTGTTGTGATCTCAGTATCTTACCATAGTAGTAATGAACATCATGTGACGATTCTATGCTTTATAGATGTTTGTGGAAGCCTCTACATATTTAAAATCAGTTTTTGCACTACAAAGGTCTTTGCACTAAGTGTGGGATGATAGTAACACTTGGCTGATGAAGCAGCATTTGCTGTCGTTGTTTGCCCAATATTAACGCGATCTAGGCCCATGGCAAGCCGATCTACATCCATTGCATCACTATCTCGATTATGCGATCTGTGGGAACTAGATCCATAGGAACTTCCACTCATTGATCCGAGGATCGAATCGGTTACTTCTAATCTGAGTAATCGTTCTTTGAGAGTGTCATATATGGTAATGGCAGTTCCTGATTGAATTCTGATCTGTGTCCTATCTGGCAATGTTTGCATCATCATGTAGATCTTCATCACTTCATCTGTTATCTTTGCCTTGTGAATTTTGCGGTCTACTTCAGCAATCCACTGATTCAGGGGTGTCCCCTTCTTTTTCTTCTTCATTAGCCAATTGAGGGCAGTTATTGGCTTCTCTACTTCTCCCCAATCTTTTTCCAACTTCCTGACAAAGGCATTATGATCGTTCCATGATGCTGGCGTTTCATCAAGTTCCTTTACTGCCTGGTTTTGCCATTCTCCAGCTAAATCTTTCATGTGATTTAATAGTAGTAGGATCTTGTCTTTAGGGCTGTCATCATAGGTGTCTTTGTAATGTCGGAAATATAGATTGCTTTGGGCAAGAAAATTGTTCAGTTCGGATCGTTTTCCTGTGAAGTATTCTGGGGGATCTAATTTCGGCCTGTTTTTACTCGAGTCTGTTGCCATTTTGGGCGATTTCGGTGGTTCTCTGGGCGGTGGAGGGGTAGGAGTTCGTTGTCTGTACTGGGGCTGAGTTTCGTCTTGTGGAAATGTAACTGGGATGTTAATATCGAGATGGGCTAGTCCTGTGGATAAGGGATCTGTAGGTGGGTCAAAATATTCGATCTGGAGATCACTTTCTTCGTCCTGGGATCGTTCACTTGATGCTTCTTTCTCTTTTTCTGACTCTCCTGAAGAATCTTCTTCTTCCTGCTGTCTATGTGGTCCAAGCTCTGTAAATGTGGGAAGGGGATAGGGTGATGATGAAGGGATAGGGGTGTGCTCTGCTGCTAAACATTCTGGCTGATTTTCCTTTAACCAGTCTTCGAAAACTTCAAATGGGAGATGTTCTTCTGGCTCTCCTGCGCTATAAGTTCCTTCAAAATCACTGTCTGGTGCCCTTCGTTGTAGAAATTCTGAGATTTTGTATTTCCAACACTTTTCCCTGTGATAAAATGCTACAACCTGCAAATCCTTATAGAATTTTCCTTTGAACGCAACTGCTTTGTTGGGTGGTTGTCCTGGAAGCTGTGGTTTATAAAATTCGCTGTCTGGAACATCGCCTGCAAAATATCCCTGAGGAGATAGATATGTCCAGCTTCTTCTTCCTCGATTAAATTCGATGAGTCATCCATATAGGATTCGTTTATCTGATGCAGGATTGTCCTCAGAGGCTGTGGGCGGTTTTTTCTGTGTTTGGGAGGGAATATTGGTGGTGTGGATAGGTGGTGAGTGAGCTAGATAGCTGGCGGAAGTGGAGAGGAGTCTAGTTTTATTGTTACACCTTAACTGTGTTAAGAATTGTCTACCTCAAGGGCGATGAGAGCAGAACTTCCTCAAGGGTAAGTTAAGCTCCTACACAAGTGTAATAGTGAGAGTCTGAGTGTGCAAAGATGAGCTGAGGGTTCATGTTACGACCTAACGATTTTTCTATATTTTTATCTATTTTATCTGGAGGCCTATGGACAAGATATCACTTAGAGGAGGAGGCTCACACCCCTATGTTGGGACGGTCTAGGGTTATGTCAGCAAGGTGGCTGTACGGGAATCCCGATTAGATCAAGAGATATGGATGACGGTCAAGTCACATCTTCTCATGGGGGCCGGGTGAGTCTGGGTTGAGGGTCTGGATTCGTTGCTGCACGTACACGGTCATGGGGCTGCGTAGTCTGTGCGCACGGACCAGCGCTCATATGTATAAAAGGTGGTGCGTTCGTAGGTAGGAGTCCTTAAGACTCTAGATAGTTTGCTCTACCACAGCTTACTAGTCTATTGTGTCGAATATACCTCTTTCTCCACACTCTTCTCAGAGGGTTTAGGTTGTGGTTAGGTTTGTCCTAACATAATCTAGAGTCTTTATCTATAAACCCTTCGTCGTTGGTCACAGCGCCGAGCACGTCTTGCTCGTTGCAGCTCACAGTGTCGAAGCCTTTCAAGTTTCGTTTTCTCAACAGACGTCTGACCTAGTGCACGTTGCGACACGTGGCCACTAGCAGCCTCGAGTACTCTAGGCGACACAACAGTATTGGACGAGAATAGGGGCTTCGCCGATTAGTAGACCAGGCAGGGTCGAATCGGGTACCTACACCAGTACTGCGGAAAAGTGGGTGGAACCCACGAAGACAACTTGGTGGCGTGCCGTGTATCAAGGCATACAGTCTCAGAATACCAATTACGTATCGGATCTATTGATCTGAGCACGAGGACATCTGAGTGAAGCGCCGGGCACCACGCTATTGAGTCAGTTGGTGGAATTAAATCGAAGAATTGCGTGCGGGTGCGTTATTGACCGCAGCATAGAATATCCGCGTTAGGAAGCGTGAGATATTGAAGAAAAGGCAACAAAGATCTATCTAGATCTCCTAGGCGACATGCAGGGGCCTTTTAATTACGTTTTGCCAAGGGCAGGGTTGTCCTTGATGGGAGTCGGCATCGTATTCGAGCTCGACTGGGCGCAGGGATGCGCAGAACCAAAGAAATCATCCAAGACGGCTGGGTGGCTCGACAACCGGCAGCGCGACGCACATGTCCGTGCCTGGCAGGCATGGAAAAAGGAACAAAGGCGGCAGTCTCGCCGCGAACAACGGATCAGGGAACGCGAAGCCTGGGTGGCCGAACAGGAGTCCCTGAAAGAACAGGAAGAGGCGTGGGAAGCACTCCTCGAACAGCGCCGGAAATCGGCAAAAGAACAAAAGAAGTACTACGAGTACTTGACCCAAATCGAGAAAGAGCGACAGACCCTGGAGGATCTGTTGCAGCAATTCGAGATGGATTCCCCAATTCGGGAGGCACTTTTCAATACCCCATCAAACCTTCAGCTACTGTCGCTAGGGTTCGATATCGTCACTCTGCAACATAACGGGTTGGTACTATCAGCCAAAGAACGAAACTGGTTAATGCATGCGGCCAATGGGAACATCCGATCTACCAAAGCAGCTCGAGTGCAAGCAAGGAAGGAGGATGCCGAGTGGGCCACGGGAATTCGATACGATCCGTATATGAAAACCTATATCCGGACCCAAGCCCATAAGGAAACGCCGGTGGGAACTCCCGAGCCAGGAATAATCGCTCCCATGCCAGTATTACACATGGATCTCTTCCTGAGACAATTAGGAGAGGTTCTGGACCCTACCAAAACATGGGTAGATTTGTTACAATCCCCACGGTTGCCGAGTCAGTACACGACGGACATACCCGAGGATGCACCATGGCGACGGGACGGCTATTGTTATATGACCCTATTCAAAGAAGAGTACTATAATAAGTTCTATTGGCCAGGTTATCCTACCCTCGAGGACATCTTGTCGTGGGAACCAGAACTCAGGGATACAAGGGCAAGATTCGCGATCCAAGACACTGACGAGGACGGGGTGTACCATGTGATCGAGGAAGCAGCTATCCGGAAATATGAGGATGACATATACACGTGGGCGGATCTAGAAGATCTAGAACAGTGCGGCAAGTATGCCAAGAAAGCGGTACTAGGGGGGTTGGGAAAATCTAAACCCAAGACCATCTCGTCATTCATTCAGTCAGTTCCTGACTCGCAACGATCTACAAAAACCACACGGCCATCTCCGGTATCCACGAAGATGTCATATTCCCAGGCGGTCATCAGTCAATCGGGGCCGAGTAAATCACTAACGCGCACGATGGGCGCGGATTTCACATGGCACAACGGACCCGTACAAAGAATAGAAGACTGGATCGATGAGGACCCTGCAATTCCCTGGGTTAGCGAGGACATACAAGCGCGAATCAAGGAAAGAGCCCGGAAGGCACAGGAACAAATCGACAAGGCCAAGAAATGGATTGATGTGGGAAAACCCAAGCATTTCACCAATTGGGGATACAAGGATCACGCTGAAATGGCTATTAATAACTGGCGTTGGGCGGTAGATAAGGAATTCGCGCTACCATACCCATATCCAGTACAGAGACCACCCTCCGATAAAACTAAATTGCACCCGGATATTCCCGGATACTGTTATCTCATCCTGATCAAGAAACGCTATTGGGATGAATACATGTGGCCAAAATACCCGCAAGTACATGAGGTTGTAACATGGGATAAGAGTTTACGGGAGTCTAAGGTTTCGATCATGATCCGAAAAACGTACGGAGTTCAGGACTGCTACCACGTAGAAAAGTTGGCTAGCGGAGTCGATGGGTGGCATGAGCTTTCCTTGATCATGGGATCAGGAATGGGTTACAAGAGACTCGGGGCATTCAGATATACCGGAGAAATGATCACCCGTCTCTATAATGCCATGATGGGTTACCAACGACATGTGGCAGCAAGCGATATTGAACCGGTGGAAGTAGGGAACCCGATAGGCACAACGTCGGCGGATGTAGCTCACACCAACAACCTGATAGAGCGACAGGAACGAGGCAGGCAGGATACGGCAAATGCAATTGCCGCGGTAATCGCGGATGGAATCAATGAATGGAGAAGGGTAAACCCAAGACCAGACCCATCCCCACTCACGAAAGCCGAGATGCCTGATTATTACCAGGGAGACCCTCGATACGTTGACGCATGGTGCCGCCAGATGCAAACCTATTTCCTACTAGCACGGGAAAATCAATTAGGGCGACAGATCTCGATCTGTCTATACCGGATCAAGGGCGGAGATAAACATCGAGCCGGCGATTGGGCCAATGTCAAACTACGCCAGTGGCAAGAAGCGCATGAGGAGTATGAAAAAGGAGTACAGGACGGAGATTGGCCAGGAGATCTCTCCTATCAGGAATTAAACGATGGAGAAATGGCAGGAGGAGTTGTGGTACGAAGGGCGCTGAGACATAAGTTCCCGTTTGTGAGCTGGGAAGGTTTCAAAACGGAAATGCACGACTTCTTTATGTCAACTGAAACACAGGAGGAAGCCACAGCAGCATTGATCGCTCTCAAGCAAGGAGATTCCCTAGTCGAGGATTACATCATCCGCTTTAATGCTCAGGCACCACTTTCCGGATGGGATGGCAAGGCATTAATCGATCTATTCAAGGATCATATCAATCCGGCCCTGGGACGAGAATTAATTCAGCACGGTAACTTACCGGCTAACGCGACCCTGAGGGACATCCAAGATCGGGCAATAGAACTTGCCAAGGCATACCGACACGCGAAGAAAGCATACGGCGGTCGATCAGGATTCTCTGCGTTCAAGGAAAAGCCCATAGAAAAACAGGCCAAGCCATTCGCGTACAAACCGGTAACTCCCGATCCGGATGCAATGGACGTTGATGCCACCAGACGTAAGGAGCGAGTTTGCTACAATTGCAGAAAACCGGGACATTTTAAGGCAGACTGTAAGGAACCGAAGAAATACACGCGCACCGAAAAAGGAAAAGGGCGCATGAGGGAAGTCCGCATAGAGGAGCTCACAGAGGAGCAATGGGAAGAGATGGGGAAAGCGAAGGGTTTTGGCAGAAGCCAGTAGGAGCACGCTCAGCGCTACTGGCTCAGAAAGTTTCTAGCTCGGACAAGGACTCTTGTATAGTACTACCAGAATTATTATACGAGTGCAGGTCACAAATTCACCGGGTGAGAAACTTAAGCATGAGCGCAAAACCAAGGTTGAGAACCTGGTCCTCCGAATGGGTGTTACGACGGATCTGGCAACAAGACAAGGCAACAGCAGTACAGTGCCTAAGAGAATGGGTTCACAACAAACGAGTGAATGAAGCCACCGAAGAGTTGGTGGACCAGCTGAACAAGTTACCGGAATCAGACGCATTATGGAACCTGATGCACTTAAGGGGCCAGGTGGTCAAAGCCACAGGAAAGCAAGAAATGAATCTTAAAGCGATAGTCACTACCATGGATACGGGGAGTAATATAGAGGTACAAGCATTATTGGACTCAGGATGTACAGGCACATGCGTGAATGACGAATTTGTGGAAAGGCACAAATTAAACAAGCGCAAAATGCTAAGACCAATGCCTGTCTATAATGCGGATGGAACCCGTAACGCCATGGGTAGCCTCGAGTATATGACGCAATTCAAGTTGCGAATTGGCGATCATGAGGAGGTTATTGAATGTGGGGTTGCGAGACTAGGCAAGACAGATCTGTTCATCGGCTACGATTGGTTACAAAAGCACAACCCCGTAATTGATTGGAGGCATCAACAGGTCACATTTAGCCGGTGTCCGGGAACTTGCTGGAATAGATCCGAGGTTAACGAACCGGAAGAAGAAATAGATCCAATGGAACCTCTGGAGGAGGGCAAGAAACTACTAGCGATACATATCGGTGAACCCGAGTTAAAAATACGATCTGTGGCAACGGATATCGCTGCAAAAGAAGCAGCCATGGCAGCAAAGAGGTCTTTAGAAGACGTGGTGCCAAGACATTATTTGGGTCATAGGAAGGTCTTCGAGAAGGAAACCTTTGATGAATTACCACCACGATGGCCTTGGGATCATGCAATCGAGTTAATACCCGGGTCCAAGCCAGTGGATTGCAAAATCTACCCATTGAATCGAGATGAACAGGCACAACTGGATGAGTTCTTGAAGGAAAACCTAGATACGGGGCGAATCCAACCCAGCAAGTCACCTATGGCATCACCATTCTTCTTCGTTAAAAAGAA